>JAJTUR010000176.1:0-92023 GCA_021399475.1 Hyaloscypha finlandica
AGACACAGGAAAGCCTGGGCGTTCGGGTTGGGCTTCATTCTCAATGATGCAGGAAGTCTGGGAAAATATAGGGTAGAGCATATAGCGAGTAATTTAAGGCGTCAAACTACATGCGGCTCCTAAAGTGATCTTGAAGATTATGGTTCGTAGCCACGAGACTCCTAGCGGGCAGACTAAGTACCACGTTTTGTCAATTTAAACTTCTGATCCATTACGACTAAAGGTGAGCGTTTCTTAGCATTTCAATCTCAGCCGTCTACTCGAGAAGCGATAAGACTAGGCACTTCTTAGCATATCGATTTTAAGTACGGACCGTAGGAGTGATAAGATTCAAGCAACGCCCAAGGCAGAGAGGGTTCATCAATGTCACCATGATTCGCGCTCTTACTACAACAGATGATTATCACACGCCAATCCTGACATGAAGAAAATCTGTTTCTGTTCGGAAAGGTGAGCAGAGCTGCTTTACCGGCGCGTTTGGGTGAGCCAGGGTGAGCAAGGGTGAGTCGAAGGTGAGAGCGATAGTGGAAGGGTCACGCTCAAGGGATCCTCTTTTGGCTCCCTCGAGAATCGGTTGTAGTTTCCATATTATCTATATATAGATCCTGTTGCCTGCAACATAGCTACCTCTTTGAGCCTATCAAGATATCGTGACGGTGGCCGTTCTCACTCCCCTGTCACACTTATCAGGGGACCTTGCCGGAGCCGATTTGGGTCCTCTTTTAGTCAAAAATTCGCGAATCGAAGAGGCCTCGCTTGAATGCCCCTCGAGACCTCCTCAACTCTCCCCAAACAGCCTAACTCGCATACGAGTGTACGACTGAGCTGATTTAACTTGGATGCTATAAAAATTCGCGCGCGAAAGATGATTTTACATATTTATCTAAAAAGGTACAAAAAAACGGCACTACGAATCCTGGCGTCCGTCAACGTCTAGACACGGAGAAGGAGAGAACATTTAGTGCGGTGAAGAACTGGGGCAAGAAGTGGCAGGACCCACGTGACCCAATCCATCGGGTGATATTGCGGGCACTATTACGGGGGAAAGACCATGGTGATTGGATTATCTAGCAAGCATGTGAGAGTAACCAAATTCGCTGTGGTGCAGTGGCTTGTCGCCTGCATGAGAATTGGAACTTTTGTTCGGCTATAACCCCAATGACCTGCTCATGCCCATACCCACCCATAAGCCACCAACCTACCTTCTGGCTGCCTCCAAAAACAAGGCTGCAAGAAAAGATATAATAGAACAGCATTCCCTCACTCAGCTTGCAACAAGGTCTGAACACTCTCGATTCAAAAACATCTTGCAGCCTCGCACCTTATTAATGGCCATGTCTAGACGTTTCGTTCCCGCTTATGACGCTAGCACAACGGCAGCCTCGCGGAGAGAAATACCCCGCGGCCCAAGCCGTGATGAGTGGGAGCGCCATAGGTCCCTCATCACGAGCCTGTACGTGGAGGAGAATACACCTTTGAAGGAGATCATCACAATCATGGCGGGTCATGGACACAACGCCTCGTAAGCTGTTATCTTTAATACCACAGCATCACGTTGAAGTGTAATTCTGATATAAGATAGGAGCAAGATGTACAAAGCGCGGTTCATGAAATGGGGATTAGCGAAGTACAATAGAGAGAAAGACATGGTACATATTTTGAGAAAGAACAATCAGCGTGCTGCCATTGGAAAAAGAAGCGAGTTTCGAGTCCATGGCAAAGTCGTGGAGTGGGAGGAAATCGAGCGTTATTTCAGTCGGAAGAAGGAGTTGACTCGGAAGACTGCTTCCTGTGCTACGCCACGTTATATCGGTTGTCGAACACCACCAGTCCAAGAGAAGACTTTGATAGCTCCACCAACCAACGGAGTGCCATTAAACTTTCACGAGAATGCCGGTATGGCCGATATGGGCTGGGAATCGTCAATGAATTTGGGAAATGATGATGCTGGCTTTCAGCAGTGGACCTTCACCGATACCGAAAATATCCTCTCTATTCATTTAGGGGTGCCGCCATCGCCTTCGCCACCCAAGACACTTCTTGTACCCGAGGCTCTATTTTCTAGTATCAGCATATACATCAGCGAGTCTTTCCAAAGTGGAAGGTGGATCATTAACGATCAAGGCAGCGCTTGCGCAGCTCTCACTCCAGATGGTGTCGACCCAACCCCCTATGCTGATTTAAAGATGTACTGCACAATGGCAATCCGATTTATCAAAGTGGGCTCCGCGATTGAGTTTCGTCGTGTTCTATCAAAGGCCTTTGGACTTGTGCAACCTATGCTCCTTATACAGCACCCCCGAACGCTGGACAGCATTCTCTATGCGTTTTTCCATCTCAAGGAAAATGGATTGCAAGATGTTGCATTATTACTACGCGATTTCGTTGGGAAAATGGCTACAGAAGTCATTGCCAAAAACCACCCGTGGCGTAATATATGTCAACTTTTCGCGACGCTTGATGCTGACATTCTCGATCAAGCGCTAGGACAAGCCTATAAATGTGTTCTTGATGCATTTGGGAAAAGTGTCGTCCCGTTAAAAGAGACTACGCTTCTAGTCCGTCTTGACTTGGTCCAGATTTTATATGGACATACAGATTTACCAAGGGCAGAAAGACTTCTTCGTGATATTTTGGCCTCTGGTGTGTGTGACCCTATAGTCGGGTTGGACCTGGGAAATAATTTAATTGGCCAAGGACGGTACAGGGAAGCGGAGCAAATCGAACTGGACATGTTGTCCAGAACTGACCAGGACGAATCGCATGTGCTTACGGCAACAGACAAGGCGAGAGCATTGGAAATTCTTGCATGGTGTCAGTATAAACTGGATAAAAGGGCTGCTGCGGAGAAGAATTTGCGAGAGGCTGTAGGCATGTATGTTTTGGAATGGGGCACGGAAGATTCAGTGACTATCGATACAATGGTCACGCTGCAGATTTTCTTACGAGAATGGGGCCATGAGGCGGAGGCTGACCAGTTGAAGTTAGAGATCGACAAATTAATAGGGTGGGATGAGATTGATTTTGAGCAATGAAAGCCGTGTGACGGAATGACGAGAATCTGCAGCATGAGAAGAGGCGCTTGGTCAGAAATATTGGTCATATCTACAGGGAAGTAAATGTCTTTTAAGAACAACAATGTATGGTCCGAAATTTAGCGACCTCCCATCTGAGTTTAGCTCACTTAAATCTCCACCACCTAATACAGTTCCATCTTAGTTATGCTCCGCTATAACATATAGAGGACTAGCTCGTAGTAAGCTATATTTGATTACAAGGAGGTAATCGCAAATATAAAGTCATTTTAACGACTCTCTCCTTCCCAACTCTCTCTCTCTTTTACAACCATCTCCTTTACCTAAACACTCGAATCGCGATGAATAAAGAGAATAGAAGAGGTGAGGAAACAAGCACTAAAAAGATAAACAGTTAATGAAGTAAACTTTTTACCTTCGTACCTATATAGTATTAACCTCTTTACTGTTTAAAAAAAGAGTAATTAAGGGGGAAATGAAGTAAACAAGAGGTAATTTTTATAAAAATGAGCTTTTTATGCGGCTTTGAATTTAGGATTTGCCCTTTACTCCCTCCTGTACCTTCCCCCTAAACAAATTATAGCTACCCTCATCAACATACCCCCCAAACTCAAAGTTTCTCCACCCCAAATAACTCCACTCCACCCACTCACCACCCAAAAAGCCCAACCCCTCCTCCTAAGCATCTCCCTCAAATCCCCTAACACAGCATCCCGCCTCTCCCACGCCGCAAAATGCCCCCTAAAGCCCGTTCTAGCTCCCCTAAATCCTTCTCGCTAGGAGTTAACGCTCTCGATAGCTGCAGGACCGGGGATAAGCGTATCTAGACAAGACGGGTAAGCAGAGGTGAGGAGGTGGAGAGCGCACAAGAAGGTTGGTGAGGATGGGTGAGGTTGAGTGAAGCGAGGCTGAGCAGAGCGGCGAGGGGTCACGTACGCTGTGGCTTGGCACGCACGCAAAGGGAGGTGAGGATTGGCGCGGGATAACAATTATTCTCTCACTTATCGCTTTTGTAAATTACGCTGAAGCTTCGGCATACAAGCTTTCAAATGACAATATCTGTCTTGATGGTACGAACACAACGCCCTGCTGTAGGTATGGCAAATGCAACGTATTCTGCTACAACTGCAATGGTAGTAGGTGGTCTGCTCCAAGTCGAACATACCCTCCAAACAGGTGGAGCTGACACTTGAACCTAGGCTGTCGCAGGCTTACATACGAAGGCTGCATCCTAGCATCTGCCAGCGCGTACTATCAATGCTCGACTGTTAGTGACTCAGTGTCCGATTTTGGTATATGCCAAACGGCGAAGGTTGCAGCAGACCAGGCATGTCGTTACTAGTTCCCTGGGCATACTACTCGCTCCACTTCACAACAGCTCGATGTCATATGTGATGGAAACCATACGACTAGGATAATTAATACCATTTTTGACTTTGCAGACTCAAATGGGACTGGCAACCTGACTCTATCGGAATACTTTACAATTATGGGGCTCAGTATGGGAGATTCCGGGCTAGAAAGCGCGCAGCGTAGCACGTGGGCTAAATACTTCATCTCGTAAGTAGAAACCTTCGGCAATATTGAATCTTACTGACGAAGACTAGGGTTGATGCAACTTAAGATGGGGTTCTTACTCTGGATGAGCATCACACGGCTGCTACAGATGGCGCACTAGAGGAGGTCTGCTGAGCGAATGTAAAGTCTCCAAAGTTCATTTTTGACCTTGAATCGCATTGAGTGAAGGGGTTCATATATATGACAGTATGACATGTAAATCGGAATGAAATATTGGGACGGTATTGTAACAGACGCCATCTAAAGATTTCTCAAGCCGCCTAACTCAGCCAGGTATATTAGCCCGCCAATCCTTTTTTCTGCGAGAAGAGACTGGTGTAGAGGAGGGTCGGTCGACTTGGTGGGAGCGCACTGCCTGGATTCCCGATTGGGACGGCGTGCAAGATACGTCCTCAAAATAGTGCGGGGTGTGTCAAACCGGAGTCTGCCAACCCGCAGGAGCAACCTGATATCAACTTCAATCATTTTGGAGCGGGGAAGGAGGCCGATATAGGTGCGATGAAAGATACTGTTGCTTGGGCGAGTCAGATATATAATGCCACGAATTCTCGGACAGGACCTGTGAACGTTATGGAGCCGCCTTGTCCAAATGGTCCTTAGGGTTACGAGCTGTGGACACGCGGATGAAGATTAGATTACTGCTCAGACTTTCGGCCACCACCCGACCAGCGCCTGTGCAATTGAGCGTGGGGGCAATCACACGATGGCGGTCGTGGATGCTAGGTTTGGGGTGCGTGGTTGCAGGATTGCGTGTTGTAGACACAAACACGTTTCCGCGAACTCCTGGGGCTTTTCCTGTCGTTCCGATTTTCATGAATAACGAGAAGGCTTCTGATACTATTTTGGAGGAGGCGAAGAACGAAAAGGGGTGTTGAGTGTGGCGAAGATGCGGAATCAGAAATGACTTGGAGTGGGATTACAGTATTCGAATTCAACGCCGTGATTTGAGCGAAGACCGAGCGCGAGGATCGAAATTGTCAGTTATCTCCATAACGGCTGCGTTTTAATCACCACTTCGATCGACTTATTATAGAGTTTTATTGTAAAAACATCCTTTACAGGGTCTTCGCCACAGGATATGAAACCAATCGTAGTCTTGATTCTTATTTCAGTTTCTGGAGGCACGTGGGGTGGTCACGAGATTGATGCGCGTGAAGAAGTCAGGAGCCTGACAGGGTGGCGTGATCATACAACGGCACCTCCAACCCATTTAATTAGATCGAAGGCCACAAATATCTCTCCTAGAATGTTATAAGACTCATTCTCGGAAATGGATTTCCTCCATACCCTCTCCCCTCTTGCACCATTGGCGCTGGAAGCAACCAAATTCGCCTTGAAGAAGGCGTCCTCTCCGGCTAACGACCTTGCAAGCGAAGCTACTGCAAACAACCTCAAAGAAGTTCGATTCATATTATCAAAACATCCCACAATCGATCGCGGTCCTGCTCTTATTGCAGCGGCGTCATTAGGTCACCTTGCTATTCTCGATCTATTGCTCCAAGCATCTCCAACCCAAGACCACCATCGCCATCATGAGGAGCCAAAGAAGATTGACCCAAATGTTTGGTCATCTGGCGAGACGCCTCTGTTGGCAGCTGTGAAGAACCAACACCTCAAAACCACGAAGTGCCTCTTGGAAGCTGGGGCAGAGCCGGGCATCTGTTCAAAGACAGGTACAACAGCTCTTCATGAGGCCGCTGGACTTGGAGACATCGACATCGTCGAAGTGCTGATAGCATCTCATGCCGATATAAATTGCCCCAACGTTGCTGGCGATACAGCACTGATAATCGCATCCCGTTCAGGGCACTCACGGACAGCTAGATATTTGGTGGAGCACGGCGCAGGGATCAATACCAAGAACAAGAAAGGCAACACGGCATTGGCAGTGGCAGCAAAGCATGACAGGAGTGAAGTCGCTGAAGCTCTGTTGAAAGAAGGAGCCGAAGTCAAGGTGAGGGATAAGAAAGGCAGAACTCCCCTACATAGAGCGGTCGAAGGGAGCTGGTTGATAGATGGAACTGGAGTTGGTGCTAAGGAGGACATAGTCAAGATGTTGATGCGGGCTGGCGCAAATCCTTACGCAAAAGATCTCGAAGGGAAGACGGCTGGTGATAGAGTCGGTTGGTTGAACGGGGGAGAAAGGCTGAAGAGTCTGCTGGAAAAGAGAAGTAGGTCCTGGGATCCTCCACTCAGAGATCGTCAGGGGAGATCGAGAACGTTTTGATCCAATAGGTGGAGATTTTATCGATAGTTTTAGCTGTGTTTGCGTTAAGTAAGGCTTTGACCCTCCGATTGCCAAAATGAGAACCGCTCACTGTGATTGATCTTGGATACACGTAAAGTCATTGGCACACTGCGATGGTCAAATAATACTGAAGTGAAATGTGTGGAAGGCATTTATATTGCCAGACACTCTTATCGCAAGTTATCGGGTCAAAGTCTTTCATACCACCGAGTGCACGGCTATTGCTAAGGATTGGCCGTGGGGTCACGACGGTAGCTTCGGAGGGCTGTGGAAGTCAAATCCGCACCCAATTCGACCTAAAGAGGAAATTTGTTTCCCGCTGTAATGAAGTTATTAAGCACAATCAATCTCATCTTGCCTTTGGATCCATCCAAACTCTCATTTCGTATCCGGCCTTCGCCATCACGCCGCCCAAGCTCTGCAAGATTATCCATAATTTCCTCGGTATGAAAGTCACCACCCACAAGAGCCCATAGCCAATGCACCACAGTATCTCCCCTAGCTCACCCAGAATGAGCTTCATCATCCTATAGCTTGCGTCCCCAAAAGACATAATCCACGACCAGATGAGTTTTGGCAAAGCAATAAAGACTGCCCTCAGCACATCGCAAAACCCATTCCAGATATTCTTCAAGGTCAAGCTTCGGAAGAAGAATACAATCGCTGTAACGACAGTTGACAGAAAAGAAATGACCCTCAAGATCGCATCCAAGACAACTTTGGCCACCGAAGTCAATCCATTTGCGACCCATCGAGCCAAAAGGGCCACTGCTTTTGGAATTTTAACTGTCACCAGTTTCCAAATCCATCCTGCGATATCTTTGATCACCTCTGGAATCCCCTGGATGACTTTCCAGAGCCATTTTCCAGCTCCCCTGATTGCTTTCCCAATCCACTTCACAAATTTTACCACTCTTGCTGGCGTCTCCCTTAGCTGATGCATACACCAGGGTCCAAACTCCGTCCGATGCTTCCAACACCAAACAGATGCTTTCGCTAGAGGCTGGATGATCAAATGTTTTGGTGTACTCCACAAAAAGAATTTCTCGATATCCCAAACGAAGAACTTCACAAACTTCCCGATTCCGGCGGCTGCCTTCTTTGCGCGTCGGATTGCAGTCTTATTCTTATGCTTCCATCTTCGGAATCCTCCTCCGCGTCGAGCAGGTAGATAGTCGACTACTTCGCGATGACCATTTTCAGCTGCGAGGCGGAGGGCAATTTGACCGTCGGGAGCAATCAATGAGTCATCGCAGTGGTATTGCTCCATGAGAAGCCTAACGAGCACCAAGTGGCCAATAGAAGCAGCCAACTGCAAGGGCGTCCGAAATGTAGCTGTGTCTATAGTAGGCTCAGTCTCGGCCCTATATTTGTCAAACGAGATCCAGTGCCAATGTTTTTCCTAGGTCGTGTCAGCACACCCGAATACAGGTAGGCCAAATCTCAATAACTCACTGGATTACCAAACTCGTTGGGATCTGCTCCCAATCCCAAAAGCTGTTGTACAACTCTCACATTCTTCTCAGAAATCGCCATTAGCAGCGGGGTCATGCCCATCATTTTCGTGTTCACTGTCACAAGGTGATTCTCAATTAACAGAGCTATCACATCTTCTTGTCCTGCTGCGATTGTCGACCAGAAGTGCTTAATCATGCATCGCTCGGCAAATTCTCGCTCCTTTTCTGTCTGCTTTCCTCCAAGGCCATCAATGTATCTCCGCCATACCGCTACATCATTCTCCTTCGCTCGGCTTGGATCTCCTAGGATATTGTTGAGGTCCCGGATTGCGAGAGGTGCGTTGGGGTCGTGTTCCTCGGTATAGACCGGGAGACTCTCGATCTCATCGGACGGAGGACCATGTCGGTGGAGAACGTAAGGCGGTGCTTGTGGTTCGTCGTATAACGGCGCCCCGCCGGCAACAGCTTCGGAATCAAGTCCGCTCATGATGACAAGCTTGTGCGAATGCTGAAAAGCTATCAACGGAATGGCCAGGCAGCAGGCGTGAGTGGCGTGTTGTTTGTAAGGAATTTGGCAGTATGCGTTCGCAAGTCGAAATATATCAATGGACGGATTAATGAAGATCTTGGACCGCCCTTTCATTTTATTGTCCCCTTTCGAGGCTGCCTACTTCACTGATCAGCCTTGGGCGTTAGGCTGTGCTGTGTTGGGACATGATGCAGTGGAGGCTGAAGCATTCGTGGCGTCTGTTGCCTCGGTTGGCTCATTAAGCGAGGCGTCCTTCCTCTGGGTCTGTCCCGATGACACGCATGCAAGCATGTGCTCGACCTTGGCCGCTCATTGTTGTCACTGGATAACATTAACACTCACTTCGTCGAACGAAATCCGGCACAGTGGTTCTGCTTCTTCAACATACAGTACTATCATGTCATTATTGTAATCGTACGAAGTGTTGTTGCGGACTGAGGCGCCACGCCCCTTATTTATTCGCTAAATGCATATCTCAGGGGTGCGTCGGACACTAAGCAGGGGAGGGAGTGAGAGCTTCAAAGCGGATGGCACCATAGAATACAATTTCAGGTAGAAGGAATTGGACGAGATTAGTGACAATTCTGAGAGTGCTAATGGTTCGGTTCGTGAAGTAGGGCCCGGAAGCACAACAGGGTGTGGAAAGATGACTGACTAGTCCTTTTTGGGTGATACTTTGGGCGATCCTTGTGAGCAGGACCCGGCAAGGTGCAAAGGACTTCCTTCTAAATGATAAGAAGCCTTTAACTGGATCCAACAGAGCCAAACTTGGCACCCTATACTCTCCTGGGGCTACTCTGCTCCTATAATAAAGAGCTCGACTGCTCGTTGGTGTCTGAGAACTTCAGCTACATCGCCTAATCAACACACCACAATCCGAACATGACTTCTTCACTGACCGCCCGAAAAGCGGCCTTTACTTTGCTAGTCAGGGTGACCATCGGTTGGCGAGAGTGTTCAAGAGCCAGGCGTTTCCCATTAGACAGCGGGCTGGGCAAAAGATGCACAATGGTTCATGACGGTGCACGAATTCTAGCACTAAGGTACCGTTCCAGTAATAATAACTAAAACGTACTCTCGGGAGCAAATTAATAAGCCATACTATGAGCCGAATCTCAAGGCAACCGAACACCTTTACACATCTCCAAGTAAGGCTCATGGGACAAATACCCAACCAAACGTTGATAAATCATATATCTAGGAGTCGTCGCAGCTTGCACCCCACTTCAGTCGATAAATAATCTGAAGGCGGATCTTTTAGAGCTCCCATTTAAAGCTGGAGGTCCGGCTCAGTCGCTCAAACCAACAAGGTTTAGCGAGGAGTGAGTAATGGCAAACAGTGGCAGCTGGCTGTAAGAGTAAAATCATGTTTCACAGATTCTCTGTACATTGTGACATGAGTGCGAAATATATATTGCAGAATATAAAGTAGGGGGGGGGGAAGTCGGCAAGTTAGCGTACGAAGTTGGTGGGAACTTGCCCAGGATGTGGGAAGATGGTATCGCGGAGAGAATTCAGGGAATCATTTCCCCATCATGAGTCACTTGCCAAGTCGTATTCCTTGAACTGGTGATTTGCTTGAAATGGTGATTTGCTTGAAATCTATTGATTAATTATCAGCTACTTATGCCTCGCTGCGCAAAGCCCATCAAACCAAAGACGGTTTCTTCTTGATCCCCAAAGCCCCTGCGTAATCTTTCTTCTTTTTGACCACCCGTTTGAAGGCAGGAGCCGGTGCAGGTGGAGGTGGCATTTCCAACGCCTGTTCTTTCGTAAAGGGAGCCGCAGGACCTTCTCCTCCATCGTCATCATTATCCTCGATAACCTCCTCCAATGCCTCGTGCCGCCTCATAAAGGCCCTTCGGGCAGCATCTTCATCTTCCTGGTCTTGTCTCCGCTTTTCCTCGTCGACACTCTCCCTCGCGACTGTGACCTCCAAACCATCTTTTCCCGTCCTCTCGTTTCTAGCATTTCTTGTCCGTATCTCATCCAAGGCATCTGCGACAGCCATCTCCCTCTTTGCATCCAGGGTCTTGGTCTCTAACTCTTGCATGGCATTCTTTTCTTCCTCCTCCCTCTCTAAACGGTCCAATCTCTCCTCGTCACTCTCCTGCTTCCCGCCACCGTTCATTCGCCAGGGCTCGGTGTTTCTCTTCGCACCTCTCTCACACTCGTAGTCCATATTCTTCGGGTCCGTTTTGAAGGTAATTTCTCCAGAACATCGTGTGCATCGGATATAGAATCGGTAGATGGGAATCGAGTAGTATTTCTCCTCCGTGGTCTCTTTCCGAGCGTTGAACTTCCTTCCTTTGTAGATATATTCACCGCAGGCTGTGCATTTCATGGGAAATGGCGCCATCAAGCGAACGGTTTGGACTTTGGGACCTGCCTGCTTCGGGGCGCGCGACCGTACGATCTTTGAGGGATCGAAGTCCGGCGGGTAGTACTTCGTGAGGACTTTTCGTTCAGACATGGCGGCGGTGACTTCTGGTTTGTGGGAGAAGCTGCGGTTCTAGACTAGAGGTGCCGAAGATGTGGTCGACGGGCCTATGTCTCGTCGAGAGGGTTATTGATCTAGAAGGAAGGTGGAGATGGAATTCTTGAAGTTCGCCTGAAAGCTGCATAAATTAAGGCTGCGCCAACCCTGTTAGCGTCACTGCATAACTTTATGCGAGGCTGTGATCCTTCTTTCCCCGTGTCGACTCGCGACTTGAATACACAACATCGAGAGTGACAGAAGCCCAAGTCTCGACACTGAAGCTACTGCTGCTCTCTCACTTCATGCCTCTCAACTCATGACTCCAGTGACTCCTCTGCGAATGTCACGACGCCCACGATGGAGAAGTTCTTGAGGGACTGGCGCCAGGATGCGCTGAATAAACACCAGTACGACTCGGCCATATTCATTGGAGACAAGCTGTTGGCGTTGACCCGTACGGTGCCACCACAATTTCACATTGTCTTCGGATACTAATTTGATACAAGAAAACGACAAGGATGCATTCTGGCTCGCGCAAGTCCATTTCTCCACCGGCAACTACACTCGAGCCCAGAGCTTCCTCTCCAAGCAAGACCTCATCGCTCGAAATCCCTCCTGTCGCTACCTAGCTGGACACTGCCTCATCAAGCAAAACAGATTTGACGAAGCGCTCAATGTGCTCGGCGAGAAGAATCCCACCCAGCTGATCAGCAACACGAGCAACAGTCGAAGGAAACTGCAACACACAAGTGGACACGGAAGAGCAGCTTCACATCATGGCAAGGGGATATCCAGAGCAGACAACCAAGTGAGACGTGAGGAGGGCGCTCCAGATGAAGCTGCAAACGTCCGTTTCGAGGCTGCGATGTGTTTCTTGAGAGGACTTTGCTACGCCAAACAAAACGCATTCGATCGCGCAAAGGAATGCTACAAGGATGCGGTCCGGATAGATGTACAATGCTTCGAGGCATTCGAACAACTCATGAAGAATTGCTTGATGTCACCGGATGAGGAATGGGAATTCTTGGACTCTCTGGACTTCGACGCCATCTCGGTTACCGACGACGCCTCGTCCTCCCAAGAAGCCGCTGAGTTCACGAAGATGCTGTACACAACTCGTTTGTCCAAGTACAAGAATCCCACCGCTTTCATTACTGCAACCGAAACGCTCTCAACACACTACAATCTTGCCACGAACCCAGATCTCCTCCTCTCGAAAGCAGACCTTCTTTTCACACAATGCAGATTCAAAGAGGCCTTGGCGATCACAAATTCGATTCTCCAGGAAGACAAATACAACTTCAGTATATATCCTCTTCATCTTGCATGCTTATACGAACTTCAACTCAAGAACGCTCTCTTTCTCATCTCCCACGACTTGGCAGACAACCACCCGGAAGAACCATGCACATGGCTGGCAGTGGGTGTATATTACCTGGCTATCAACAAAGTGGCAGAAGCCCGACGATATTTCAGCAAGGCAAGCATGATGGATCC
The DNA here is from genome assembly GCA_021399475.1 of Hyaloscypha finlandica. NCBI lineage: Eukaryota > Fungi > Ascomycota > Leotiomycetes > Helotiales > Hyaloscyphaceae > Hyaloscypha > Hyaloscypha finlandica. The sequence goes on from JAJTUR010000176.1 coordinate 12,824, forward strand.
ACATTTTGGGCCTGCGTGGATTGGTTTTGCGCACACTTTCGCAGCTGAAGGAGAACATGACCAAGCGATATCAGCATACTCCACTGCTGCTCGACTTTTCATGGGCACGCACCTGCCGCCCCTCTTCTTGGGCATGCAAAACCACATGCTGAACAATATGACGCTTGCAGATGAGTTCCTCAAGACTGCTTACGGGCTGTGCAAAACGGATCCGCTGCTCTTGAATGAAATGGGCGTTGTTTTCTATCACCAAGAACGACTCGAAGAAGCTGTTGCCATGTTCACTAAGGCTCTGGAGATTGCGGAAGAGATAGACAGCGACCCGTCGGCATGGATCTCGACTCGAGCGAACCTTGGACATGCATTTCGGAGGTTGCAGCAATGGGATCTGGCACTCTCGGAGTTTGACGAGGTTCTGAGGCAAGGAGGGAAAGACCCTTCGATTTTTTGTGCCAAGGGTCTTGTTTTGATGGAGCAGCGAAATCCCTTTGAAGCAGTGCATGTGTTTCACGAGGCGCTGGCGATATCACCGCAAGATGCGATTGCTACTGAATTGCTGAACAAGGCTTTAGAGGAGACTGCTAGCAGTGGAGAGAATGGGGTTGATGATTTCGAAGACGATGACGAGTTTGAAAGGGATCTGACGATGAAGAAGGCCGAGGCTAGCCGGTACCTCGCGAGCAAGAGAGCTGGCAAAGGGAAGGAGAAGTTCAGGCCAAGGATGAGCAGTGGCATTGGTTTAGACGGAAACAGCCTCATGGAGTTGAGCGACGATGATTGACGAGACGACTAGAACTGCATGGGAGGCGAAGCGATTGCATTGAAAGGCGTTTACATGGCATAAGTTGGCAGGGATGGCGGAAAATCCGAGTTCGCCAAGTCTAATTTTGTGAAGCATACAAGAAATAATACACGAGCTGGTATCAACTGGACCCATGATTGTGCTTTCATCTCCCTCCCCGTAGTTCTCGCTTCACTTAAACACCGAAAAATGGCAGCGGAGTCACGCTACAGAAGTACCTTTATCACCACTCGACAAATGCCCCCGTCCCAGTCTTCTACTATTGGTGTTCTGGCTTTCCGTTCCCAATAGCTTCATAGTCCGCATTCAATTATGCTTCACGCCCTTGAATGGATTTGCCCCTGACTCCAGTTGCACCTTCGCTTATTGTAAGTGAGGGAACAAAGGAGTAGCTCTGCACGGGCTATATCTCAAATCCTGGCGTACAAAGTGAAGCTCCGTGAAAAAAGAATTGTAGGTAATTCGCAATCAGAGAGTTTGATATCTTTTTGCTGAATTTTTTGTTTTGGGGTTATCTGATCTACTATCCCCTCCCTTGAATACTTACAGTGGGCCCAAGGATAACACCACCCAAGCACTGGCTATCTCAAGGGTGTATAGCTAATAGCGATTCTGGAAAGCACCTGATATTTCCTAGTTAGGGGTTATAAACGAGGTTTCAGGGTGGCGTTACTAAAGGGTCCACTGTAAGTATTCAAGGGGGGGGATAGTAGCTCTTGTACCAATGCTGGGGTGAAATGCACTAGTCTATAAACAGCTTAGCTCTAGTCTCCAAAGTGCTATCTTAGTTGCAGATCACGTGTCGAATTATTACTAATCTCTTAACAAAGACTCAAATATCGTATGACTGGGTTCTAGAGTCAGCAATAATATCCCCCTCTATGGCTTGAGTTCCCCCAAATCCTACCTAAATAATGCGTCTTTTGAAACACAACAGCGCTGGCGAGTTCTGCCTGACCGAGGACATTGGTGACGACAATGAAATACCCCCTTATGCAATACTTTCGCATACCTGGAGAGATGGCGAAGAGGTCAGCTTCCAAGAATTGATCGATGGCACTGGCAAGGGCAAGCCTGGCTACAAGAAGATCCAGTTCAGTGGAGAACAAGCTAAATGCGATGGCTTACAATACTTCTGGGTGGACACCTGTTGCATCAACAAATCAAACAATACTGAGCTCACGGAGGCCATCAACTCCATGTTCCGCTGGTACCGTAGCGCGAGCAGATGCTATGTCTATTTGTCGGATGTTTCGAGCCCTGTACTCGACACCAACGATCAGTTCAGCAAGCTGCTCTTTGAATCAGCTTTTCGGGAAAGCAGATGGTTTAGTCGTGGCTGGACACTCCAAGAGCTTCTGGCCCCGAGTTCAGTCAAATTCTTCTCCCGAGAAGGTAAACTACTAGGCGATAAGAAAACTTTAGAGCGACAAGTTCACGAGATCACGGGGATCGCTATCTCTGCGCTTCAAGGAGCCCCTCTGTCTCAGTTCAGAGTTGACGAGCGATTCTCCTGGGCAGGAAATCGCCAGACCACTCGCAAGGAAGATAAAGCATACTCACTACTAGGCGTATTTAACGTCTATATGCCACTCATTTACGGCGAAGGAACAGAGAACGCGTTCAAGCGGCTCCGGGAGGAGATCGACAAATGTTCAAAGGGTAAGTGTACAGATATAGATGCAAAATCGGATATCCGGTCTCTCTTTATACTGGTCCTCTCATCTCTGCATACTACTGATACCTTGAAAGATGCTGTGAAGGGCGAACCAAAAACCGGTGATCCACGCACCCAACCCATGAGCGACGTGGGTGAAAGCACCTTGACGAACGTGTCGCAAAGCGCTGTGGGTGGCGTCAGACTCTGCCTTCTCTCGCTCGATGGAGGTGGTCTTCGAGGGTTATCGTCGCTCTACATCCTGAAAACCATTATGACATATCTCAACGCCGAACGAAACAAGAACGGACTTAAAGAAATCGAAAAGCCCTGTGAGGCTTTTGACCTCATTGGAGGTACTAGCACCGGAGGGTAAATACCTGGAACGAGCTACTTCTTTTTTGCAAACTTCTCTAATTCAAGCTATATAGACTGATCGCGATAATGCTTGGTCGGCTCCGTATGAGCGTCGATGACTGTATCAAGGCTTACCCCGACCTTATAGATAAAATCTCTACCACTAAGCCAAGATTCAGTTTCGGAGGACGAGGTACGAAGCGGTACGATGGGAATGTACTGAAGGATACCATCCAGTCCGTCATCCTAGCTTACGCGACAGAGAAAGAGCATGAGCCTTTCCTTACCACTGACCACCACTGTAAGGTGTAAGTCTACCCCAGAAGCAGTTATTGTCTCGTGGTGATCAAGTACTAACCTTCAATCGAACCTGAAGTTTCGTCTGTACGGGCGATGGGAACACAGACGGGAGCATAGTACTTAGGAGTTACACAAAATGCCGGACCACGAACTCGGTCTCATTCGATCTGAACATATGCGAAGCTGCGCTCGCAACGTTCGCAGCGCCAAGCATTTTCAACAAAGTCAAGATCAAGAATTACGTATTCGATTGTGCGAAAGGCGAAAGTAATCCAATTGAAGTATTGGTGCGTGAGGCCAAAGATATGTGCGGAATTGCTGGAGACGATGAATTGAGCGCGAAGCTCGGCTGCATCATATCAATTGGAACAGGAATCAATTCGACAGATTCTCACGAGAATGCCCCCAAGTGCGTCGCGGGGACTTTGAGACAGATGGCGATCGAGACCGAGAAGACTGAAAAGTCATTCAGCCAGAAATGGAACCAGAAGAACAAGTACTACCGTTTCAACCTATCGACCCTTGGGCACGTTGGTCTCGAAGAGCAAAAGGAGAAGTCTAAGATTGAATCATATACCCGAGGATACCTAGAGCACGGAGATAGGAAGAATATGATGCGAGATTGCGCAAAAAACATGGTTGGGGATGGAAATTATTTCCCCAAGATAAGTAAGTACGTCCTGACAACTGTACCTTTATGAGGCACCGAGAAAATAACTGACGGCCCCAAAAAAGATTCTCTAATCAACAGTGGCCAAAATTACTGGTCTCCGTCAAGCCCGTTCCGGGAACAAATAAGCAGTGCGCACCGGGACTTCAAGCGGGCAGAAAGTTTACTTGAGCAGCACCAGGATCAAACCCAACAATACTGGTTGACATTTATCGACATCCGTGTTTGCTTGGCCTCGAACTACCGTCTAGCAGCAATGGACTGGTATAGATCGGACAATCAAATTATTGCTGAGAATTTTTTAGACACAGGACAGAAGTACCTTAATGAGGCGGAGGAGAAGATAGAAATGGGGGATAGTCAGGAAAAGAAGCGCTATCAAGTCTCTTTGGCGCGCTTGTTTCTGGACGAAGCCAACATTAATATCAAGTCCAGCTCCGGGGTGATCGACGAGGCGGTTGCAAGGAGTCTGTTGGAGAAGGCCATTCAACTCCAAGACAATATTCATTCCGCATTAAACAACTATCCGATTCTCAGCGCAAGAGCGCAGGACCTGATCAACCTGGTGAATGAGGATTTGAAGAGGGCCCAGAGTACCAGACCGCTGCCTTAGTCTATACAGTTGTCTCCTAGTGTACATGTCCGAAAGAGTATGAAGAGAAAATGCCATAATCCAAACCTATCCTCCGCTCACAAACCTATTAATAACTTGTAACTCTCCCGATCTCATGTGGCCGGGGCGCATGAGAGGGGGCCTCCTTCTGGGCCCCCACGCCTCCATTGGTAGGCTCAAGGTGTTTCGATGATTTTTTTGTGCTGTGGAAGGGGGTTCTGCCGCGGTAGATAAAGCCTCCGTCCTCCTCCTCCTCCTCCGTTTTATACACCACCATAACCAACCGACAATCAGAGCGGATATTACAATACCAACCGCCAACCCAACCTTCCCAGGAGTCGTCAGGCCCGAAGCCGCTGCGGGAGTAGAAGTGGGGGAAGCTGTCTCGGTCGTGATGGAAGTCGGGGAAGAAGTAGACGGTGTTGTAGATATTTTTGCGGCCGAGGGCGACGCACTCGAGGGCGAGGCAGCTAAAGATTGCAAGACTTGCACGACGGAGGTTGTAGTTGATGTGGCGAGTTCAGCAGCGGAAGTCGCGGTGATCGTTATGCTGCTGCTACTCTCTATCGCTGTGTTTAGATTCCAGGATGAATCGCTAGAGGTAGCATCTGCGGTGCTCTGCAGAATAACTCCTGAAATCGTCCTGTTTACTTGGGTGACACTGAGCCATGCATTGTCGAGCCCGTAGCTGGTGAATCGGACGATTTTGTCGCTCGCCCACTGTGAGAAAAGATCTAGATTAGCAAGGCACATGGCTGGAAAAGATGAAATGCTCTATTGCAGGACCACAAACATTTAATATCCAATGTTGGTTGTGGTAGGTATCGTTTGAGGGGCCCATAATGAGGATGTCGGGAAAGCCAAGAGGTTGGACAAAGTCAAGCCGATGGCTTTGCCCTGTGAATCCTCTGTTATAAAAGAAATAGGCGCCAGCATTGTCTGAGATGATTTGCCATTGTGCATAGTCTCCGGCTGCGTTGCACGGCTGGACCTGCAAAGGATAATCAGTTGTCGGGACTCCCTCTGGAAGTGAGACGATGCAGTTGCTGGTCTGTCCGCTGGGCTGGATGAGATAGAAGGTATTGGGATCGGGTGACGCAGAGCTTGTCATATCATCGAGCAATCTGTCGTATTTCACGATTCCAGCCAATCGGATGAGTGGTATTATCAATACAGGCAACAGGTTCAAAGGGTCGTACGCAGGGCTTAATTAGGGTAAATCAAGTATACTGTCAACTGTACAGAATGGACTACGAGAGCATTCAGGCCACATATAAGGACTACAAGTGGGACGTGCTTGAAACGGATGCCAGGCGCTATGGCCTCAGGCTGTCAGGCATAAATTTAACACAATCAATAAAGAGCCGATCTCACGATGCGTTATATGGCAATCATACACAAAAAGTCTTAAGTGGCTCACCGCGTACATTCACACCCTTTACCTAGCCACTGGACATCTCGGAGAGCCTCAACGTCATGCGGGAGTCATGTCTTATTTGGAGATTAAACATGATAAATGGGGCATTTTTACGGTCCCCAAACCCCAGAGATGATTGTGACGAACTCAATTTGCTAGCTTCCTGGTGGTTACCCTTACTCGTAGCATGCACGATCTCGCCATCGTCGGGTTCTTTTTCCGCCGAGTACTCTTCGACCAGAGTCGTCTTCATTTCCTGGTTAAGATCTAAAATAGAAATCAAAAGCTAGCGGCTTCTCTAAATTCGGAAAAGAGAGGTTATACCTTCAAGATACAGGTCCACCATCCAACGCCTATCCTCTAGAGGAAGGACTTGGGCTGCCGCTAGCGTTCGGTGGCGTCCGTGGAGGCACACTACTGTAACCGATAACCGGGCGGAAAATTTAGTTCCGGATGACTATCACGTGCATCCTCTAAGAGCCGCGTAGCGGATGTTCTACAAGCTTTTATACCAGCCTCTAACTGCGGGAAAGACTAAAACGACCCCCCCCCCCGGCCCCCCCTGGTGTCGATTAGGCGTTTCAATGGATTTTAGAGTTTTAACAATGCCTAATTAGTTGATTGTACTCACTTAAGCCTTATATTTGGGGTGTGGGATAGGCGAGGCGATTATTGCGCACGAGGTAAATTAGTTCCAGGTGCTTGATCGCTAAATTTTTAGGCTCTCATAGCGCCTTAAAAATTCCGAGTTTCCTACCTTCTCTAAATTTTCTTATATCTACTAATTATTATAAAATATGTCTGAGTACTCCGGTTTGGGCTGCCGAATCTGGGGGGTTTGGGCGCTGTTTTACGCTACCTCGACCGCTCGCTAAGCTTTGCCCACGGCTCACGTGCCGTCGTTCGCTTGACGGCTCCTTGTCGGATAACCCTCCTAGAACTGCTTGCTCCTCTTCAAGCTACCCAGAGGTGACCCAAAATAGTTCCCCTTCATTCATTAGTCATAGCAGAGCAGCCCCCCCCCCCCGGTATCTTGATGGCCGTTTGAGCTATATAAGTTCTCGTAGCCTCTACTCATCTCCTCTAACTCTTGAATAATCAGAATATTACTCCTATCCTACTTGTGACGATATTCCACCTAGTCACCTGACCATGTCCCATGTCCTACGCTACCACGTGACGCGGCCGCTTCGCTAAGGGAATCTGGATGGAGTATACCTAGGGAAATTTAGGAAGCTAAGCCCTATACGGACTAGCGTATTGTGGGGTGCACATATACTCCCACAACCTCCTGTATTCTAGTCTTCCCTTCCTTAGCTTTGAATCGTCTTTATAAGGGACCTTCTACCTTACTTTCTAAGCCCTGAATACCGTACCCGTGATAGTATTCAAAGCTCATTCCCTTTAATCCTGTGGAGGATTTCAAATAAACCAAAAAATACCCCTATTTAACTCCGAATAAAGGCACCGTCACGATTACAGAACCTCAGAACACAAGCTAAAGCTTTAGAATAATAAGAGCAACGAACTACTCTAGACCCTCATACGCTAGTAGTACGTTAGAAACCCCAAAAAAAACCCCCCCGAAAATCGAAGAATCTTATTAAAGGCTATTCTTTAACTAAGTCCTATAGCGATAGGCACCTATAGGCTAGTAACCTAACTACTAACGAAAAGCCCTACCCTCTCGTAGGCCTCATACATACGCCGGTAACGAGACTACTAGGGAGGATATATAGAGGAAAAGTGTAATCTGAATAGCTGGTTCAAGGACCCTATTAACCTCCTTAAGGATATTAACCTGATTATTGAGAGCTACCGAGACACTACTACGAAGCTAGCTAAATATAAGAAGAGATATAGAGACGCTAAGGGTATTTTTGAGAATACAAAGCTCTAGAACACTAAGCTCGAAGTAGACGTCAAGCGCTATACTATACTCCTTAATCGATTTATACTAGTACTAGCCGCTCCTATATAAGCCCCGGAAGTAGCCCCTGAAATTGACCCTCGAAGCTATAAAGGATCCCTTACTCTATATATACTATATAGAGCCCCTAGAGTAGTTATCTTACTAGACCTAACCCTCTTCTATAGAGATCGTACGGTTTTCGACAACTAGCTAGTCTAAATCAAGAACAAGCTACGAGGAAACGCCGATATGTACTTAACTAAGGATCTTAAGATTATCTATGTTTCTAGTAGACTTATAGGTAACGCCCTCGCCTTAACTAACCCTCGTATAAACTAGGAAAGCCCCTATTAGTATCGCTAGCTCTCGGAGATATACGATTACCTAAACGAGCTATACTCTGATCCTAATAAGCTATAGAACGCCTGTCGTGACTTTAGAAAGCTTATACTTCGCCTAGGTCATGTGTTTCAGGAGTTCTATACCCGCTTCTTATAGCTATCTATAGAAGGTAATATTACTAAATAGCTTAAATAAGAGTTAAACGAGAAGCTCCCGGCTAAGCTCTAGGAATTAGTACGTGTATATTATAACGACTCTTCTATCGATATTATCTGCTTTACTTAGTTCTGTATTACGAACGATTAGTAAATCCGAGCTTTATATGATAAGGCTAAGGAGTATAAGAAGACGATAGTAGGAATAACTAAACCCTCTTCTCTATATACCCTATAGTAAGTAGTTAAGGAAGAGTCTACGTCTACTACTATAGTTAAGTACGAACCCCCCTAGAAGCGTAAGTAATACCCTATAACAGGTGATCCCTCGACTATTAAGTGCTTTAACTATAACGAGTTCAGCTACTACGTCTATAACTACCCGTATAAGCATACTACAGAAACTAAGGTAGCTCTATCTCAAGTCAAGCTAGGCCTATTCCCGCTAGAGGCTTATAGTAGAGGTTCTGATTCCGAGGAGGAACCGGAAAACGAGTACCCCTAGAGAAAGTCTCTACTCTAGGGGCTCATAGTATTAATATAGTAGAGATAGACTTGACTCGTCTAATAAGAGGGGATACTCTTATAATACCCTATACTATTAGTATAAATGGATTAGGAATTAAGTCTTCTTCCCTTATTAATACTAGAGTAAATAGATATGCTTTTATTAATACTAAGCTTACTTAGCTCGTAGAGTAATTCCTAGGAGTCGAGCCATAACTCCTTCCTTTACTATATACCGTACGAGGATTCGATAATAAACTAGTAGAGTCTACTAAGAAGTATATCGACGTACTACTCTTAATCGACGGATACGCTATTAAGGTACCTATAATTATCCTAAACCTTAGAGACTACGATATTATCCTTAGTAGGAAATAGGCTATATATATAGATATTCTAGTCGACTACTAGAGATATAAGCTTATATAGCCTAAGAATAGTCCTAAGACCGTATGATATAGCTATATTATTAGTACTTCTTAGTAATAGCTAGAGAAGTAGACTAATAAGAAGTACTAGAAGGACGCGAATCGTCGGGATATTATTATGAGTTATTCTTAGAAACCTATTATTCTCAAGTAATCGTCTATTTTCTAAATAAACTAGAGAGAATTATATGAGTCTATAGAAAAGGAGCTTCTATAACTAGATTAAGAAGCTATTCTAAAAAAGAAGCTAAAGAAGTAGGATAAGACCCTTAATAAGGAACGAATACTAGATCTAGTTATCCTTACTACTATAGTATTTAACTTCGTAGCTAAGAGAGAAGAGAATATTATCGGCCGAATCTCTATCTACGAGATCAATAAAGAACTTGAAGCCTGTGAACGAGAAGCTATCCCTAGACTAGAGGACTAATAACTAGGAGAAATAGAACTCTAATAGCTCTAGAGGATATTATCCCCTAAGCTTAAGGAATATGTGTCTATTTTCTCAAAAAAGGAATTAGATACCCTACTACTATATAGATTATATAACTATAAGATTTAGATTAAAGGTCTAAAGGGTACTAAGAGTATTAGATATTAACTACTACGCTAGTAGTCTACTTAGGAGCTTTAGGAGGTTAAATACTTCTTAGAAGATAACTTAGTAAAAGGCTTTATTAAAGCTAGTTAAGCCCCCTTTACCTTACTAGTTCTCTTTGTAAAGAAAGTAAATAGAGGACTATACTTCTATATCGATTTCCGTCGCTTAAATAATATTATATAAAAGGATTAATACCCCTTCCCCCTAATCGATGAGACCTTGAGTCGATTATCTAAGGCTAAGATCTATACTAAGCTTAATATCTATTAAGCCTTTTATCGTATAGCTATGGACCTAGACTCCAAAGAACTAACGACTTTCTATACCCGCTATAGAACATATAAATGTAATATTCTTTAGGAAGGCCTAACTAATAGCCTAGTTATATATTAATATTATATAAATAATATGCTTTTCGAGTACTTAGATAATTTTTGTACTATATACTTAGACAATATCCTAATTTACTCAAAGGACCTAGTAGAACACGAATAGTATATACGAAAGGTACTTGATAGACTATAACTAGCTAGACTTTAAGTAGATATTAAGAAGTTAGAGTTTAAGGTTATACGTATAAAATACCTAAGCTTTATTATCTCGATTACTAGTATTGAGGTAGACCCTAATAAGGTAGAAGTTATACGGAACTAGTAACCTCCTATAATAGTTAAGGGAGTATAATCTTTCCTAGGATTCTATAATTTTTATAGACGCTTTATTAGGGAATACAGATAAATCATAAGACCCCTTACTATACTTATAAAGAAGGGTATTCTATTTAAGTAGATAAAGTAATACGAGGAAGCTTTCGACTTCCTAAAAGGAGCTATAGTTTCTACCCTAGTTCTACGATATTATAATCTAGAACTCCCTATAATAGTAGAGATAAATGCCTTAAAAGGAGTTATTACTAGCCTACTCTCTTAGTAAGACCCGGAAATAAGCTTCTAGTACCCTATAACCTACTTTTCAAAAACTATACTACTAGTAGAGCTTAACTATAATATATACGATAAGGAAATACTTACTATTATACGAGTACTAGAGGAATAGAGAGTAGAACTAGAAGGTTTTTAGGATACCCCCTTTAAGGTCTATTCTAATCACTATACCCTAGAATACTTTATAACTATTAAGAAGCTCTCACCTAGATAAGCTAGATAAGTAGAGCTCTTATCCCGATACTACTTCAAGCTCATATACTATTCTAGGAAGTCGAATGAACGAGCTAACGCTTTATTAAGGAGATAGGATAAAGTAGACGCTTAAGGATAAGTAGAGGAGAAGATACGAACTTAAGTACTCCTCCCTAGAGATAAGATTAACCCTAATATAGTCTATAACCTCTAGCTAGTAGTAATACTCTACGAAGTTAGTTTATTAAGCCCTAATATTAGCCTAAAGAACTAAGTATATATAGAGGACTACCTAGAAGTAGCTATTACCCCTATTAGAGGTGTGATTCTACTAGAAGAAAGTATCCTCCTAGAGGCTTTACTAGCTATATCTTATATTATAGTACTACTAGAAGCTCCTACTAAGTTTAGTAGTTTATAACTAGTAGATAAGATCCTATAAGATAATTAAACGTTACTAGAGCTAGACGAACTACGTACTATAGTATAAGCTAAGAGCGATATCTAGACACTATAAGACGAACTTCTCTTATACTACAATAGACTCTATATTACGGACAACGAGATAATCGCCGGACTCCCTTTATAGACTACCTTAATCTGTGAAGTATACGATAAACCTTTATCTAGATACCCTAGATATACGAAACTCTATTAATTACTTAAGGAACGATATTACTAGCTATTTATAGGTAAGGATATCGATTAATATTATAGTAACTACTACTCTTATAAGAGATTATATATACTATAAGATAAGAAACCTAGTTTCCTTTACCTATTACTTGTTCCTAATTACCCCTAGTAGTATATTACTATAGATTTTAAGAGTTATCCGGAAAGTAAAGTAGGGTATAATATAGTAGCTATATTCGTGGACTAATTATTAAAACGCCTAATCACGATACCTATATAAGACACGATTACAGCTAAGTAACTAGTACCCCTATTTCTATTATATATTATATACTAAGTAAGTATTCTAGAGATAATTATATTAGATTAAGGACCTTAGTTTATCTCTGATTTTTGGAACGAATTCTATACTAGAATTAGTACTAAGCTTAGGCTCTCTACTACTAATTACCCCTAGACGAATAGCTAGATAGAGATAGTTAATTAATACTTTAACTAGAGATTATGCCCTTATATTAACTACTACTAGGATAACTAGGACGACTAGGTAGCGATTATCGACTACTAATAAGCCTCCCTTTAGTATGAAACTATTAGCTAGTCCCTATTTATAACCGAAAAGAGATACGAACCTCGTACTACTTTTGACTAGAACTCCCCTATAAAGGCTAACTCGCCGAAGGAGAAGCTTAATAGGGATAAAGCTAAGGTATTAGTGAACTAATTACACGAATCGTAGTAGCTCGCTTAGGGTTATATAGAGAAGGTATAGGAACGATATGCCGTATAAGCTAATAGGTACCGCTATCTAATCGACTTTAAAGTAGGCAATAAAGTATAAGTCATAATAAAGTACTAGAAGACTAATCGCCTAAGCTATAAACTAGGGAATTAAATAGAAGGCCCCTTCGAGATTCTAGAGGAACGTAACTACTCATTCCTCCTAAAGCTACCCGAAACTATAAAGGTTCACCTAGTATTCTATATAGAGAAGCTATAGAAGGACCCTAGAAACCCTCTACTAGGTTAAGCTAATCTAGAGCCTCCGCTAGTAGTTCTAGAGGATAGAGAATAGGAATATGACGTAGAACAGATCCTAGCGGTAAAACTAGTAAGAAAGAGGTTAAAGTACAAAATCTAGTAGGTAGGTTAGGATAAAGATCTTGACTAGTATCTAGCCTTAATACTAAGTAATAGCCCTCTAGTCTTATAACGTTTCTATGAGAAGTATAGCGATAATACCGAGCTACTAGGACCTCTATATAACCTTTAATACTAGCTAGACTATATAAGAGACGATATTCGACTATAACTATATAAGGACGACGATATACCTTCACAAGTCATATGACCTCGGATATGTCCGTAATCATGTGATATGTATATATACTATAAGAATTACCGAAAATACTAAAAATAATAGGGATAACGACTTTTCCTAAGCTTAAGGGCGAGCTTACTCTAAAGGGGGGAGTAATTATAACGATATTCCACCTAGTCACTTGACTATGTCCTATATCCTATATGTCTCATATCCTACGCTACCACGTGACGCGGCCGCTTCGCTAAGGGAATCTAGATAGAGTATACCTAGGGAAATTTAGGAAGCTAAGCCCTATACGGACTAGCGTATTATGGGGTACATATATACTCCTATAACCTCTTGTATTCTAGTCTTTCCTTCCTTAGCTTTGAATCGTCTTTATAAGGGACCTTCTACCTTACTTTCCAAGCCCTAAATACCGTACCCGTGACACTACTCTCTCTTTATTTTCTCCCTCCCCCGAGGGCCTTAAATACTCTCAATAAGTCCTATATCTCCTCGCTACCCTCGATACTTCCCTTAGCCACAATCCCCTCGTCTACGAATACTCTCGAAGCTCACTATCTCCTAGACGCCCTCTATATCTCTACGACTACTCTATTATAACTCCTTTCTTTACTCCTTCCTCCTTCGCTCACCTTCTTAACTTTCTTTCTATTAGAGGCCTTAGACCTTAAACTCTCGACAATTCCGGTGTCTTCTATCTATCCTCAATATTAGCTATAATTCCCTCCTCTACGAAGTACTCTCGAAGTTTATTCTCTCCTCGCCGCCCTCTATATCTCTACTACCCTTCTATAACTCGATTCTTTACATAATTATCGATTCTTCACACAACTATCGATTCTCTTCTCAACCGTCGATCCTTTATACTACTATCGATTCTTTACTCAACCATCGACTCATATAGCGGGTATCCTTAGTACTATTAATACCTCTTAGGTCCGATTCTCTCGATAATAATCCACTACCTATATCCGGCTCTCGTAGTACCCTATATAAGATTATAGCCCCTAGGATTCAAATTCTAGTAGAGGCTATACTCAGAACCCTCTAAAATATTCTCAAATAACGTATTAATATAAATCAGATACTAAAAGAGAGAGAGAAGAAGCTACTTAGCAGGGAAGGTTATTAACGTCTAGAGGTTAATTTGAATAATAAGTAGTTCTTATAACTAGTAGACTCCGAGAATACTAAGGCTAGTATCTACTATATTAGACAGAAATTTATTAGGTATACTCGTAAGACTTTAGACTTTTAGTGATTTAATTAAGTTAGGCTAATAAGAGGTAAATACTATAATTATATAAAGACGTAGGCCTATAGTAGATAGTTATCCTTAAGTAGAATTATAGTAAGGGGAGGATAATATCGTTCCTTTACTAGATCTATGAGACTTATCTAGTAAAGAGGTAAAAGGGAGGAAAGAGGAAGACTATTAATTAGTACTAGTAAGAGTTCAAGATACTCTATTATTGAGTTAATAGTTATCTAGTAAATACGAATAATTTATCTAAAGTTATTAAGGTACTATACTCTCTTTCTATATTTTTATTATATTATATACTAACCTTTATAATCTAAGTATATTAATACTAAACTAAAAGTTAACTTTAATCTTAATATAATATCTAAACTTAAGCTAGTAGCTAGACTAGATGATCTACTTCTCTTACTAGTCTAGTACTAGGCTCGTGACGAATCCGTCTTTCTAACTAAGGACGACTAATATAATATTACTACGATAATACTATTCTAATCCTATATAGGCGGCTACCTAGTAGAGTTTATTTACTCGTTAAAGGGTAAAGCTAGTTAAGACCCCCTCGGCGAAGTAGAAGATACTAATAAACGTGAAGGCTTTCGGGAAGTAATAGATAAAGATTACGATAATAAGAGCGACACTAGTAATAGTCTTAAGTATAACGATAATAGCCTCTTTAGTTTTAGCTTTAGTAACGACGACCTTCTTAACGATGATATAGATAAGAACACCGACTAAGATAACGGATATAATACTAATAAGATAGTTATTACTATAACCGAAGATACGGACAACTATTATACTACCGAGGTCGACGAGTTAAGAGAGCTAGTACGGTAGGCCTATAATACTACTAAGCTAGATAAGTCTAGAGAAGCGATATAAGAGTATAAAGTACTCTATTACGAGGATATCTACTTCTAGATAATACAGAATCTGAAGTAAGGGGAGAGGGACCTTCTTACGATAGAGGTCTCCTTATAGTACTATAAAGGAGTTAATAATAAGCCTAAACTATATATTACTCCTCCTTACCTCTTAAACCCTAGCTAACTTCTCTTTTCTAGTATAACTTTCTTATTTTAGGAGAACCCTCGCTTTATCCTCTACCTAATCTCTTATATCTTAGTATACGCGATCTATAATAATATAATCCTCGTCGATAGCTATATATCCGCCGAGCCCTTCTTTACTACTAATATATAGAGCGAGGGGGTAAAGGTAATAAAAGTATATTAGAAGCTAGAATAGCTTAAGTAGCTAGTCTTCTATAAGTCTATCTATACTATTAATAGCTAAGTGAAGTCGAAGACTGAACTAATAACCTACTCGACTAACGCCTTCTATATTAACCGCCTTAAGAGGGACGCTAGCTTCGAAGATAAGCTAATAGGCTATTATTTCTACTAAGGTACTATAAATATAATTAATAGTATATATCTTATATTACTTTATCTATTTCTCGAGGCTAATAGCTATCTCTAGGTACTACTCCCGATACTATACGTAATTAGGTCCTAAGATATAATCCTAATACCGGAGTCTTTAGTATAGCTTATCGAGATGAACTTATTAGATTTAATATATAAGACGCGTACCTCGAGGAAGATATCTCTAATAATAAGCTAACCCGGGCCTTTATATATATAAGTATTCGATATAACCCCGGCGCTCTAAAAGAGGTACTTGAAGAGGTTATAAAGCTACTCTTCGTAGTAGATCTAGATATCGTTAACTTTAAGCGGCGGGTGAAAGAGTTATATATTAAGATTAAGTAAGAGTATAAGTTTATTAAGTAAGCCCTAAAGAAGTTATGAAAGAATACGAGGCCTCTATAAGTAACTCAAGAATACGAAGAAGAGCTTAGAAGATGAGATTAGAGCCGTATATAAGAAAGATTACTTCTTTTAAATTTATAATGAAATAATAAAGAGTAGCTAGAGAGGTACTTAGATAAGCGGTTATAGTAGAGGAGGAGGAGGAGGAAGATATTGAGCTTATTATTGAGTACTAACTTATAGAATAATATAATTATAGTAGATTCTTTACGATTTCTCTAAAGGCTTAAGTCCCTAAGATATTGTCTCTTAGAAGGTTTCTATTATTAATCTCTTTATCACGCTCGCCTCCTAATAAGAGTTTCAAACTCATACTCATAAGCTATAATTAGTTCTAGCCTCTAAGGACTTAATTAAAAAGGAATCTCTCGCTCCTAAGCCCTTCCTATTACCTAGTAAGTTTCCTATTATCTATGAGAAGACCTAATATATTATTTATATTAGAAACGAGTAGTTTCTATATAAGTAATAAATGTATACTTTAAGTGTATTTCGTATATATGAGACTATATCGAGGATATTTACTTAAGTAAGGTACTAGTAGAGTAGTAAATTATCTATTATTACCTTATCTATAAGGCTTAGGGGTTAGTTCTTAATCACGTTATATACTTTAAGAATCACATAGTGAAAGTCTACTAGATTAACCTCTAACCTAGAGTTTTCCCTTATTAATTTTTTTATCTTATAACTTCCTTCTTTAGGTATATACTATTAGGAGTTATTAAGACCTTAATCCTACTAAATTATATTGTAGTATTTGGTTTAGCTGAGAATTAGAGTCACATAAGTACGTGAGAAATAAATTATTTAGTATTTTCATTTACTTATTAGTTTATATAGTACTACTATTATTACTTGAAAACCTTATTATTAAGGCTAAAAGGTGACCTCTAAGCGAAGCTAGAGAGATAGACTAGTCTCTATTACTCGTTGCTCCCTTCTCTTAAGTCCTCTTAATTATAAGGATCTAAAAGTATCCAAATTTCAAACCTAGTAGAGGTTATACTATATTAGAAGTAGTGTTTTTAGGACATGTTATATTTCTAAAGATAAGAGGTAGATTAATATATATAATATTATCTAAGATAAAGATTATATATAATTTGAGATATTTAATTAGATACTAAACTTTTTTCGTCCTTTAACTATCCTAACTCTATATAGCTCTATTAAGGACTCTCTTAAACTCTATCTAGACCCTCCTCTACCCTAACCTCTTACTCTACCTACCCTAATCTAGAATAATGCTTGAGATTTCTACTCCTCGCTTCTATATTATATAAAAGAAGGTTTACTAGTACTAGGTATAATAGTTACTAACTTCCTATTAGTTATACCCTTAAGACCTTTAAAGTAAGGGAAGTAGGGATAGTGACTTACGATTTACTCTTTAGATAATAGCTAGGACACGAGATTAATAGAATTATATGTGAAGTAATAACTAGTCTAATAATTATAAATAATAAGGGTTATATTAATATCATAGAACTCTATTAGCTCGTGGCCTTATTAATTAAAGTAGACTTCTATTTACTTAACTTATCGCTTCTTCTTTTATATAGTTTAATAGCTATAATAAGAGAAATTATTATTTGAAGATTAAAAGAGTAAGGTATATAGTACTTTAAATATTCTAAGCTTATATTAAATACTAGAAGATCTATAAAAGAACCCTTAGGATAAATAATTCTAAGATACTAAAAGTCAGGTTTTAGTAACTAATTTAGAGAAGTTGAAAATAAAAAGTATATTCTTAATATAGATTTGTAACTTTTGTATTTTCGAAAGGTTTTCGAGGAACGAAAAATAGATAAGTAAATAGAAAGTAATTCTACCTTTTAATTCCTAAGTAAGGTCTCTCCTTTAACTATATTATAGGCGCGCGTTTAATATAGTAAGGATAAGAAGTAAATAGTAAACGCTTATTAATTAAAAACGTACTCCGTAGGTATATATATAGCTAATCACGTTTCAAAGAAAAAAACATAATGTTTTTTTCTCTATATCTTAATTAGTTCTTCTAAAGTTAAGTACCCGATTTCCTCTATAAGTAAGGCAAACTCCCGGATCTAAAACAGAAATATAGTAATTATATAATCGCTTGCCTTACCTTAGTATTTAGGGAACTAGATAATACTCCTTAAGGCTAGTAGATTTCTACTAGTCTTATAGATACTTCTTTAAACTTATAGAGCTTTCGTTAGACTAATAGAAATCTACTAGCCTTAGGAGCTCGCTAAATTTTAAGGTATTCATAAGACTAATAGAAATCTACTAGCCTTAGGAGCTCACTAAATTTTAAGGCGTATTCGTATAACTAGTAGAAATCTACTAGCTTTAAGGAGCTCACTAATTTTTTAAGGCGTGTTTAGTAAGACTAGTAGAAATCTATTAACTTAGCCTTAGTAGCTCGCTAATTTTTAAGGCGTGTTTAGTAAGTAGTAGAAATCTACTAGCCTTAGAGCTCACTAAGCCCCTTAATATTATCACGTGATATTAATTTTTATTATATATTATAGGGCTATTATATTTATAAAAAGATATAGTAAAGCTCTTATATACTTAGTATTTATACACTTCTTAGTTTCTATATAATATTTGATTCATATACTCCACGTGTTTACTAAGATACCAAATATAGCTACTTATACCCCGTAGCTATATAATTTCTATATTTTCTTACCTTTAATACTTCTCTTTTATAATATTATCTAGTAACTATAAGTATAACTTTATATATATAATATCTAAAAATATATTTTATCTAAAAGTAATAAAGGAGTATAAGGGAAAATTAAATCATAGTATAAGAAATACCTTCTAATTACCCTATTTACTTCACTACTACGAAGGTTAATAATTAAGTTCGAAGAAGCTCACTCTATCTATTAAATAGCCTCACGTAATACTTCGTAACTCATCTCAGATATCGTTAGTACTAGAGACTTCTATTTATTAGTACACTATAGCTAGAACGATAGACTAAGTAACTCACCTATAATAAGTAACTAACTATCTTTCCTAGTCTTCCCCCTAGATTCAAGTTCCCCTTCTACGAGTGTCTTTATATCCTAGTTAATATTATCTACTAGCTTCTTCTTAATATACTCTCTTATAACTTCTACCTAAAGGATCTCTCGTAATAGAGCTTTACCCAAATAGACTTTTATACGCTTCCTAAAGGATTTTTCGCTAATATCGCTTAATTCGTAGTAGATAGAGATAACTAGAATCTATTCTCTATTATTAGCGAGACTAAAGAGATAATAGCTCTTATAGTACATACCTAACTATTATCTAGTATATCCTCGTTTAATGTACTATTAAGGAGTAATTAAGCCACGATTATAACGTCTAGCTTAGTTAGATCTCTATCCTAAAGGAGGTGAGAGGGGTCACAACTTACTAATGTCCCGAACTTACTAGACTAGATAAATTCGACGAGTATAAACCTCACGGGTATTATACTCGTAAATAAGCTACTTTAGGTATAGTAAATATGCTATAATTCCGAAGCTACTAGTTACTATAAGGATATTCTCATAGTTATTTATAGGAATACTCTTCCTATAAGGTCCACTAAATAATACTAGGGGGTTTATAATATACTCATTCTTCGTATAGTATAAGAGTTCTCGGGTTAAGCCCCTTCGAGGCTCGATAAAGAGATCTAGATAATCTTATAGCTTCTCTACCCACGAGATCACTATAAATAGATAACTCTATAAGAAGGACTAGAAGCTAATAGAAAGTATCTAAAGGTTAATAGCTTATCTAGCTTTAATATCAAGTAGTTTCTGAAGTTATATACGGACCCTAACTATGCTATATTCGTGAGTAATATAAGCTCGTATATAACTATAATAGAAGACACTGTTTTAGTAGATAATTATATACGTTTAGATAATATATATAAGCAGAAATAGCCCTACTAAGATATATAGGTATATACGGGGAAAGGCTTTCTCGGAGGGCAAGTGTCGCTAGATAATATAAGTAGTGAGCGTGACTAAGGCCTAGTAGGTATAGAGGAAGAGTTCGTAGGATAGCTTATAAAAGAGTGATATAGAGAGTAGAATAATAAACCCTAGTAACGATACTCCTTATATAGAGTATTAATAGAGAAATGTAGCGAAGAAACTACTTATAATAACTATAAACTTATTCTAGGCTAGATCTAAAAGAAAGGAGGGCTACGAGGCTATTATAACTAATAAGTAAAAGATAATAAGTATAACTATTATTACGCCCACTAACCGATGAATCTACCGAAATATACTAAGGGTCACACCGAGTAGATCTATAAGGGTACTAAAGTAAGGAACTATAAAGAGTAAGATTAGGTTAATTATTGCGAGTATCCTAGCTTAAAGTCTAACTTGTGAGATAGTTATATCCTAGAACTCGAAGTAATATATATTCCCTATAATATAGATTAGCTATACTAAGATATCGGCTCGACTCTATAGGCCTAGAAGCCGGTGTCGATAAAGAATATAGTAGTAGATTAGATGCTTTAATATAAGAAGAGAGAGATACTTGTCACGAGTATAATATTTAGGGCTTAGAAAGTAAAGTAAAAGGTCCCTTATAAAGACGATTTAAAGCTAAGAAAGAGAAGACTAGAATATAAGAGGTTATAGGAGTATATATATACCCTATAATACGCTAGTTTGTATAGGGCTTAGCTTCCTAAATTTCCTTAAGTGCACTCTATCTAGATTCCCTTAGCGAAGCGGCCGCGTCACGTGGTAGCGTAGGACATAGGATATAGGACATATAGGCTATAAGACATAGGATATAGTTAGGTGACTAGGTAGAATATCGTTATAATACTTAACGAGGCGAGTAATTAAAGAGAGACTATTA
Organism: Hyaloscypha finlandica; assembly: GCA_021399475.1. Classification (NCBI taxonomy): domain Eukaryota; kingdom Fungi; phylum Ascomycota; class Leotiomycetes; order Helotiales; family Hyaloscyphaceae; genus Hyaloscypha; species Hyaloscypha finlandica. The sequence continues at coordinate 33,661 of JAJTUR010000176.1, forward strand.
ATAAGTAAGAAGAGGTAGAAGCTATTACCTATAATAATAGTATATATAAGGCTAATATCTATAATAAATAAGCGAGAGCGAGGATAACTATTCGCTATATAGATAAAGATAGACGATTATAGAAGACGAGGTGAGAAGAAGGTCGACCTCGAGAAAGAAGGAGAGGAAGGAAGAGAAAGGAAATCCGAGGACATAGTGAAATAGTCACTTATAAGGTTTACGTAGGAAGATAGAATTATAAAGAAAGACGTGGAATCTCTCTACCTACTAAGGTTAAGAGATAGTCTCTATTAAAAAGTTATAGGCTAGAGGTAATTACTTTGTAATAATTACTTTGTAATAATTACTTTATAATAATTACTTTGTAATAATTACTTTGTAATAATTACTTTGTAATAATTACTTTGTAATAATTACTTTGTAATAGTTATCCCTATCTAAAATATATAGTTCATAATCCTAAAATGTAAATACTTGAACTAGAAAGAGCCTAAACTAGGCCCCGCTTATTTTAAGCTCTTTTAGTAAGGAATCCCTAGCTAAGGGGAGCTATAATTAGCTACTCCTAAGTAAGATAAGTTAGATCGTCTATAGTACCTCTTTAGGGTATCTGTGAGGGCTAGAATTAGATATAGGCGGCTAACCTAAATAATATATTCGTAGTAAGGCTTCCTCTAAGTATAACTAAATCGTATAGCTCTTAAGTAGACGAAATCTAGAATTAGCTTATATATAAGAATTATTATTAATTCGAAAGGAATAGTTTTAGGAAGTTAAGTTAGTCGTACTTATTTCAAATAACTATATAGTAAAGTTCTTACCCTATAATAATCTATAAGGTAAACGCGGCTAACTCTAGTAGCCTAATCCGTTTTCTGCCTCAACTTCTAGTCTATTATTATTAATATATTAGTAAAACATCTCACGAAAAGGATCCTTAATACGCTATATTAAGACTTTATAGTATCGTAAGTCGTATAAGGCCTTAAAGAGAGTGTCTCTTTTCTAACCTAATATTTCAGTCTCCTCCTACTATACTCTAGTCCTCGAGTCAAAGTTCGAATTAGATCTATAAGCTATGAATATAAGCTCTCGAAGGCTATCCTCTATAAGTAATCCCTATATTTCGCTACGATATTTAAAGGAGAGTTTCGAGAAAAGAAGATTAATTAATAACCTTAGCTGAGATAGATAGTATCATTTCGCTATAAAGCTTCGAAATTCTAATATAATAGCTATATCTTAGTTAAATCCTCTTTAGCGAGTTAATACTAAAGGAATATATTACTACTATAATCGAATCTATAAGACTTATAGATATATATAGGGTTACTAAGATAAAAACTTAAATAACCAAATATATTAAGACTATTATTATAGTAAATCCGGCCCTAAAAGCCTCGAAGTTCGAGTAGAGCCGAGATCCGGATACTAATACTTATTCCCTCGTACTCTAGTATATTATTTCAGTAACTCTTCTACTTAGTAGCTATCCTATTTATAAGGTATTAGTCGTCGTAGTAGTTAAGGGATATATATGACGTAATAAGTATAAGTTTCTAGACGAAATTCGGGAAGCTCTCGACTTTATAGTTAATCTTCTAATAGAAATAAAAGAAGCCCTTAAGATAGTAACTATTAGAGAATCTAAAATTTCTTTTATAAATCCTTTTAGTAGAAAAACGTTACTATTTATTATAGATAATAACTAAATAAGTCTAATCTTAATTAAGGATATTATTATATTTTAAAGTATTACTATTTGTTATTTCCTTTACTACGTATATTAATTTATAGGGTAATTCTTATTACCTTTTTAAAGGGGTTTTTTTTGGCTTTTTTTTGTCTATTTATTTATTACTATTAGTAACTACTATAATAGCTTCCCTTTATGAGTTCTATAAGCTTCTATAAGAATACGAATAATTTCTCTCTACTTAGAATTACCCCTAATCTACTATACGCTCTACTTAATAATACCACTAACCTATAAAAGCTCTACTAAAGTAAAAGAGATAGTCCTAGCTATTATTTACCCTATTATTATCTTCTTAAAAGATTTGAACCCTTCCCTAGAAATAGACTAAGATAAAACAAGTTTATTATATATTATCTAAGCCTCCTCCTAGTATCTCTATCTATAGATACGTCTTTCGAAACTAGGAAGTAGGCTAATATATAGAGAGGTATTAAGATCTTAGTACCCTCGAACGAGTTATGAAAACGTACTAATAAGCCTTAGTAATAAGCTAAATTAAAGATTAGGGAAACTCATATCCGAAAGCTCGTCTAGTATTAAAGAAGAAGTAACTTCTATAAAATTAACTACCTCTATAGACTAGTCTACTACTATAGACTTTAGGGTCTCTCTTATCTTATTTATTATTTCTAATATAATTATACCTAAAGAATTCAAATCTACTAAAGTATACTATCTATTATCTAGGAAGATAATAGGATCTAAATATATTTAATTAGGACTCTATAAAGCTTTTTAGGTTAAGCTTCTCACTAATCTTAACCTCGCCTTTTAAAGACACGAGAATGTTCTCTATTAATATATATAGGTAATTAAGTTTCCTAGACTAGATATACTAGCTAAGACTTATAATATTAATAAAGGTAAGATATAGAAAGGGTAATATTTAACTCACTTAACTAATTATATATACTATCTCTCATTCTATTAAATAGATTAAGTAAAATAGTAAATCTTCTATTAAGAATCCTATATATTTAGTAAATACAAAGATTTTACTTTTAAATAAATAGTATTCGTAGATATTAACGAAATTTGGATACTAGATTTCAGGAAAATAATAAACCTCCTTATCGTGAGATACGACACTAAAGGTCCTTATTACCCGGATTTCTACCCTATTATTATAGAGGATAACCGAGCTACTTGAGCTAAGTTTAAGGAATAATTCATAGAAGTCCTAAGGGTTATATCTAAATAATAGGTTTTCCCTTATTCACGTCGTCTAGAATTCTTTCCTAGTAACTCTAGGAATAGGGAGTATTAAATAGAGTAATATCGAGGTATAGCGACGTTTCCTAATAGTTAGGGTTAATATAGTTACTAGAGTATTAGTAGGTATAATATTCAAAGATCTTTCCCTTATAATAGAATAAAGGAATTAGAATATGGGGGAGAAGGAAGAGGAGGGAATCTAAAGATAGTAGTAAAAAAGAATAGTAATAAGGTCCTCGTAAGAGTATCTATAAAGAAAAATAGGTGAGTTATTCTTAGAATAAAGGGGTCAAAATACGGCTCCCTATTATCCTAGTTTAAAGGGGACCGATTTAGGCCCTTTATTATCTAATTAAATTATAGACTCAAGATTTAGAGGACTAGGGCTCAAATTCGGCTCTTATACCCCTATTATCTATTAATACGATAGAGTCCCTAAAGACAACTATTGAGAATAGAGAGTCTTTTTAAGCTAGGAAGTATTAAATAACCTAAGAAACCTTCTTAACCTCTAGAGTAGCTATTATATAATAGATATAATAAAGATTAAATATAAAAACGAGGATATAAAAAGAAAACGAGAGAACGAAGGAATAGATAAGAGGAAGGATACCTTAATTAAGAAAATATACGAGTTAGGGTAATTTAAGGGTATAGATATAGGATTAATTATTCGTAAGTATAGTTAGTATATTATATATAGATCCAGGGATTATAAAACATAGCTACTATCTATAGTAGAGATTATAAGTACTCGCTCGATTAAATACAAGTAATATTAACCCTAATCTAGCGTAATATAGTTATGAGCGAAATCGGTATCTTACTCTTTAAATACTTAAGAAATAATTTAAGCGTATAGACTAGATAAAGGTAGTAAGGATTAAATTTTATCTATATATAGTAATCACGGGACCCGCTATATAATCTACCGAAGCCCGGAAGTAGTAGTATACGAATTAGGGAAGTAAGGTAGAAATAGAAGGTAGTAGTCTTATACTATAGCTAGTTCTTAAGGAATAACCTTAGTATAATAACTATTCTAGAATAAGGTTATACTAGAAATTATTAGGTTATTTAGGCGATATCATAATTACTAGATAAGTAGGGAGTTTCAAATAATATAAGCTAGGGCTTATTACTAGGAACTATTTACGACGATCTATATTATTTTATTATTCTTATACCTTTAATATATTTAAGGAAATAGTAGAGTAATTTATATAAAAGATATAAGATTTTAGCTTTTATTTAAATATGAGTTATCTTAGAGTATACGAATTAAATAAATATTACTATACCGGATATTAGGCCTAGAGCTAACGTATTATTATAAGAGGCTATATACTTGGGCTTAGACGATTAAAGGGACTAGAGGACCTCTTCTCTATTATAGACTACCTAGTCCTCGATAAAAGAAAGCTTGTTTTCTAGTAGTTTCTCCTCTAGAAATATATTAGCGAAGTTTAAGTTAAGTATTAGAAATGCTTAATTTGTCTTTAAGTAGTAGTTATCCCTAGAAAAGGATAGAAATTTGGGAGCTTTATCTACTTTAATTAACCCTTTCTTATTACTTGTTATTTAATCCTATAGTTAGATTATATAATTATAAGAAGCTAATACAAGTATCTTATTATCTAGCGAGAACGTAATAATACTAGCCTAACTACGATAGCCCTCGAACCTCTATAACTCATAGCCTATATTTGTATCCTATAACCGAATTATATAATTGCTCGAAGCTAACACGAGCGCCCTATTATCTAATGAGAAGATAATACTATTAACCTAGTTACTATAGCCCTTAATTATCTATCTCTCACTAGTTATTACTAGATCCTAGAGCTAGATAGTATAATTACTCGAGGCTAAGGTAAGTACTATATTATTTAGTGAGAAGGTAATAGCGTTAACTTAACTACTATAGCCTAACCTCGGTTCTTAATCTATAGTTACTAGATCCTAGAGCTAGACTATATAGTCGTTAGTAGTAGAGGCGAGTGTCTTATTATCTAACGAAAAGGCGATAGTATTAACCGAATATTTATAACCCTTAAACTTTTAGTATTTACTACTAACTAGATCCTAGAGCTATATTATACTATCTTTTAAAGATAATACGAATATCCTATTATTTAGCGAGAAAGCGATAACTCTAATAAAATTACTATAGCCCTAAAAACTCTATTTCTTAATACTTGTCTTTAGATCCTAGAGCAAAATAGTATTATTATTAGAGGCTAATATAAGTATCTTATTATCTAGCGAGAAGGCGAGAGTATTAACTAGACTATTATAGCCCTTAAGTCTTTATTTCTTATTACTTATTAATAGATCCTATAGTAGAATTATATTATTTACTAAAGCTAATATGAGAGTATTACTATTTAGAGAGAAGATAATAGCTTTAATATAATTAGTATAATTATCGAGCCTCTATATCTTATTATTTATAATTAGGTCCTAGAACCGGATAGTAATATCTTTCGAAGCTAATATAAGAGTCCTATTATCTAGTGAGAAAGTAATAGCCTTAACTTAATTATAATAGCCTTTAAGCCTCTATCTCTCATTACTTATTATTAGATCCTAGAGCTAGATAGTACTATTATTAGAGGCTAATACTAGTATCTTATTATCTAGTAAGAAGGCGAGAGTATTAACTAGACTATTATAGCCCTCGAGTTTTTATTTCTTATTTCCTATTAGTAAATCCTAGAGCTGAATTATATTATCTTTCGAAGCTAAAGCGAGAGTACTATTATCTAGAGAGAAGGTAATAGTATTAACCTAATTATTAGGAATTATACTAACTTCGAGGGTCTATAGGTAAGTATTTTACCTAAGGCTATTATTAAGTAATATCGAAATCTATTTTAGAATAAAGTCTTTAAATGTGTTTCTAATTATACTTTTCTCTAACGCGAAAATAATTATAGAAGAATATATTTAGAGGGGTCTAAAATTAATTATTAAGTAATAGTTAAGGATAAATTAGGTTATATTATATAAGAAAGTAGAGGTATCTATACTTATACTAGGTTATATAAGCTATATTAGTAGGTATTTATGAGTTTTGCTTTAGTATAGCTTATATAGATAAAAGCTTATAAACTATTAATTATAGTGATATTCTCTAATATCTTACCTAGGAGACTTAATACCTCTAGCTAGTAGAGGAAGTAATATTTTAGGAAGAGATATACTTAATACGTGTCTATTATCTAAGTATTACTCTATTCCAAATAATAGACCTAATATAAACACATGTACTAAATATGTACTAGTAGAGATAATTCGATAATAGTTAGTTTAATATCTATACGAGTAGTTCCGGGTATTTTCAAGTCATAAAAGTCCTTTCTTAAGTTACTAAAAGATATAAGCTCTATATACCTAGTAGTAATCTTCTTATATATTACTATCTCGTTTATCTAAAACGGATTACTCTCGTACTTATTAGGATTAACGAGGAAGTCACGAAATAAGAAATGGAATATTTATATAAGAGATTTAGTAGAGCCTAGTATACTAAGGATAGAATAGAGAAACATAAGCTTACTATCTATAGTAGATCCGGGAATATTAAGAAGATAAGCTAGAGATAAGGTAAAAAGAGGTTTAACTAGAAGTATAATTAAACCTATAATAGACTAGAACTCTTCTATAAGCGATCTCTTAGTTACCTTAGAACATCTAATAACTAGCTAGTTAAGGACTAGGTAGTAAGTCGTGTCTAGCTTATTAATCTCTAATTACTAAGTCCTTAGTCTATATAGTAAGACCTTCCTTAGTTACCTAGTAAGGTTAGACTACGCCTAATCTTCGATAAAATAGTAAATAGTAGCCGCGAAAATAAAGAGTAAGATAGTTATCTTAACTAAAACCTAAATATTACTAGAGCTTAACTAATCCGGTAGAAGTTAGTATCTATTATAATATAAACCGTTATAATTATCCCTGATTTTTCTGAGCTTATAATCTAGAAATATAGTTATATTATCTTTAATAACTAGCCTTAGTATCTTATATAAGACTAGATCTAGGTATTTGCTTCTTATATTATTAAAGCTAAGATAAATTAGTTATTTGGGTCTATTTATTACGAAAGCCCTAAATTATACTAAGCTTATTATCTTTACTTATAATAGTAAGTGAATAACGAGTTTAATATTATTATCTCACTTATACTTATCGAGGGCATTAATTATAATTATAATCTTCTTTATATTACCTAAGTTATTATTTAGATTTCCTAAAGGCTCTAAGATAAGCTTCTCGAACTACTCCTTTAGAGGCTTACTAGTAATGAAATAGTTAGTATTAATAGTAGCTCTAATATCGGTTACTAGAGTAGGTACCTTAGTAATAAGTTAAGTAGTAATAGTTATGAATAGTAGTACTATACTACTATAGTCACGCTCGCTTCTCTTAAAGAAGAAGCTAGTACTAAGGTCTCTTATATTAGTAAACGATTATACTACTATATGTGATATTATAAACTTCCCTATACTAGCTATACTATTTAGCTAGAAGATATACCTACTTTATAGATCTTCTATCTATCTTATTATTTCTTAGTAGATAGTAACTCAGGTATTATAGTAGTATCGTATATTGTACTTATTAGTATAAGAATCGAAGGCTATATCTTTCGTAATTAGGAGTTTAGAGAGAACTAGTATCTAGCTAATATTAAGGACCTATACCCTATAGACTATATTAGCCTAGGGAAATCTAAGATAAAAGATAGCGATATATGTCTAGTTAATAGTAAGAGCTACTAATATCATATCTCGATATTATCTAAGGGTTATAATAAAGCTATTAATATCCTTGCTCTCAAATAGCTACTTTAGAGTATAGATACTAAAGAGGCTTATTCTCTTATATATCGGTCTAGTATATAGTTTCTTTACTAGCGCGGTTTATAGCTCTATAAGTTGAGAAGAATAGCTATCGAGCTTACTACGTAATTATTACGAAGTCTAGAGCTATATACTATTTAGGTACTAAAGAAGCTACTATATACCTTTAAGGATAATCTTTAAGCTATTGAGTTCCCCTAGTAGTTATTTGATCTCGGACTCGGTATTCTTTACCTTATTTAAGTATTAAAAGTAGAGTAATATAACCTTAGTAGTTAAATCAATTACGCTTATAACTAATCCTATATTATCTATTATATCTTAATTAAGAAGGGATCGAGTTATTAGGAAGAAGTATAGAGGAGCGGGCGATTCGCCTTTATAGGGTTATTAAAAGCAGTAGCTCTATTAAGAGGATATTATCGAGTATATAAACTAAAAGCGTTTCGAGGTATTTCGTAAGGCTTTATATAAGGCAGATATATATAGTTTCGTCCCGTGATCTATATCGTAGCTAAGGGAAGTATTTATATATAGCGAGTATTATATTTAGTTTATATTATAATATTAGCTCTTACTTAGGAAGTGTCGTATATCTAAAGAAAGTCTCTTATTATATCTATTAAAAAGATAAATGTTAGCTCTAGGAATACAAACAAATATAGTAAAAGGATAACTCCACGTGCCAAATCACATAATTAGTGATAATGGGTATAGGTCTCGGGCTTGTCTTACCCGATTCGTGCGTAGTACTTTTAGCTTTTTAGTACTATAGATTTGTATAGAGATAGATTAGGGTCCTCCGAAGTACTAGAGGCGGATAAAATTTAATTAGTAAATCCTTAGCTAGTCTATGCGCTTGGATTTATTCATTACTATAGGTATTTAAAGAGTGGGACACCGATTTCGCTCATAGCTATATATATCCTCTCTCAAAGATAATAATACCTAAAGATATAGAGAAGCGCCTTTTGAAATAGATGAGAAAAGGAAAATTAGGTTTAGATAAGTAAGGGGGATCGAAGAGTTATTAATTTAATAAGTAGACTACTACTAGTAGATAGATAATTAGTCGCTATATAAGGTAGAAAATAAGGCTATAATGAATTAATAAGATTAAGTAAAGCCCTTATTCTCTAATATATTCTCATATTAGCCTCTTTTATAGTAAAAGCTTACTATAATATAAGTAGTAGAAGAGACTCTTTAGTAAATAGCTTAGATAAGTGAAATAGTAAATCTTTTATTAATATAGTTAGGGTTAGTAGAATTACTAGAGAATTTTCTGAGTACTTTGAAAAAATCTCAAATTTTTAGTATTCTAATAAGGGTATAGGTAAGCGGTTAGGGGGATGACGTTATAACTACTATATAGTAGTTATATACTAGGGAAGAATAACCCGAATTACTTATTTTTATTTGAATCTTATTAAACTCGACGAATAAGTTATCCTTTCTATTATCTATAATACTAGACCTTAGGTAGATAATAATTTGAAAGAAATTAAAGTAAAGTAATAAGGATATAGCCTCTTAATTTAGAATTAGATTTAGAGTTAAACTTAGATATAAATAAGGTTAAGAATTTGTTCCTCTTATATCTCTCTTCTCCTCTTATTCCTCTAATATCTTATTAGGTATTTAAGTATCTAGCCCACTAGTTATAGAACCGCGATATTACCTAATATATCGAAAACTGCCTTACTATATATAACGAAGTACTCGTAGCCCTTCGAGAAATTCTATAGCTAGAGCCCTTACTAACTCTAGCCTCTATACCCCGAGAAGAGCTTAACCTTACTAACTAGGATAATCTATATAAGAATATCCTCGTCGATCCTTATAATTAAAGCTCCTTAGTAGCTAAGGAAGAACTTAGTTAAGGGAGCTAACCTTTATACTATATAGATATCGAGGATATAGATAACTCTAGTATTAAGTAGACGAGCGATAATTCTTAGTATTCGGCGGACCTCGATATTTAGCCTTTATCTAATTATAATAACGATATATATAATTAGGATACTTATTAAGATAAGTAGCCCTCTAAATCTACTATTACCTCTTTAATCCTATAGTAACTAGATACTATATAACATATACCCTCTAAATATAAGTAGTACTTTAGGGATAATAGTACTTCAAAACGTGTATATATCGAGCTCATAGATATAACTAAAGGTGAACCCGGGTATAATAGCTCTAGATACCTAATAAGACTAATATACGAAGAATTTGCTCTAAGATACTATATACTTATTCCTTTATTATCGCGGATATTAGAAATCCGGGATATAGTAAATAGAATCCTTATGAGGGTATTTAGGGCTAGTAAGAGCGAGGGCTTAGATAAGTATTAAATTAGGGTAATAGAGATCTTCTTCTATACTAATATATTAGCTTTCTTAGAGAATCTTAGAATAATATATCTTAATTATTATACTACTATAATCTAGAAGAACCTAAAAGTTATATACTATTACTATAAGTATTTAGAGACACGAAACATAATCCTCTTTATTTAGTCTATTACTCAGAGATATCTTACTTAGAAGCATATATAAGAGACTCGTAACTTTAAAGCTACTACTATAATATAAAGAATATAATATAGTTAGAAGTAGTATAAGAGCTTCGATACTCTTCGTAATAATAATATTATTATATAAGCTATTATAAAGAGCTTCTTATAAAGAAGGGAGATTATAGATACCTGCTTTAGAAAGGCTATAGTATTAATCTAAAGGTTTTAGTGCTTGAGGAGACATATAAAGAATTAGAGAGAGTATAAGCGTAAGATTATTCTTATCTAGAGCTTATAGTGAGGTAAGTATTCTCGCTATAGATACGAGAAGATTCGTAAAGTAGAGCCTTTATCCGATATTATAGGTTAAGGAGATTATAGGAACGATTAGTTCGTAAAGTTACCTATAGACTAGTAAATAGAGCTATAACGAATTAAGGGTATAAGAGTAATCGAAGATTATTAGTATTCCTACTATATACTATACTACCCGGTTATTTCTATTAATATTAGGCCTAATTAGGATACCTTAGAATAAAGTAAGGGACTAGACAAGATCCTAACTAGGGATTAACTAATAAAGTAGGCTAAATTCAAACTTGAAGATAAATAAGTAAAAGAAAAGTCTCTCGATTTCCTAAAAATAGTACTCTAAGTCTTAAGGAGAATAGCCCTAGTAGAATTAATAGCTAAGTATATAGAGGAAACTAAAGCTAATAAAGCGGCGGTACCTAAAAAGTAGGGACAACTATCTATTAAGGAGAAATATATTGACTTCCTCTTCTTATATATAATTAAGTATAAGAGGAAGAAGGAGAAGAAGGGGAAGAAGGGGAAGAAGGGGAAGAAGGGGAAGAAAGGTAAGAAGGTGAGTAATTAGAAAGGTTAATAAGTGAGTAAGGAAGAGGTACGTGAGAAAGTAGAGAAAGTATTCGAGTATTAGTTATAGTTAGGGAAGCTACTATAGAGAATATCTAAGCGCTATAGCCTTAGTATCTTAGTCCTATTTCTTAAGGAGGTAATAGAATCGATATAGGTTCTTGCTTCCTTGATATAGGTAGAATTATTACTCTAGTTCACTAATTATTAGTCTCTATATACTCCGGAAGGGTTAGGATTAAGATATTATCGACTATATTAACTTATATTATCTAGGATTAAAGGAGTAAATTAGTAACTTATCCTCCCTACTTCCTAGTATAATTATAGGTAAGCTCTTATTAAAATAGCTAGTAATTGAGATAATTCCGTATCACGAATTATTAGATTATCCCTTCGAGGAGCTATTTTAGTTCTCTAATAATCGCGAATTAAAACTCGGTAACCTCTACTTAGAGGAACTATCTTAGTTACCTTAAGTATATATTAATGAATAGTTACTCTATACCTAAAGTACTATTGAATTAGTCTAAAGTATTCGTCTAGACTATACTTCTAAAAGCCTTTAGTCACATTCCCTTAATATTAAAATTAAGGATAGAAATCTATCTAATTCTATTATAGATTATAGCGAATATATACACTTATTAGCTTATTACGAGAGATCCGATTATTACTAAAAGCTTAATTAGGAGTTTAGTAACTATTACTACGAGGATATTAATTAGTATATATAATAGCTATCTACTTACGAGGGAGAATTCCTAGACTCCTAAGATAGTAACTTGTAGTAATTAGGTCTAAGTAAGGTAGAATTCTCTAATTAAGATTTATTAATTAACTATTCTCCTCAAATTCCACCTAGTATCGTATTAACTAATTATTCTACTCTAGCTACTAAGCTTAATATAAAATCTCTAGCTCTTATTAATACCTAGTAAAATAAAGGTATAACTAATTATATAATAGTATAGACTACTTATAGTAAAGGCGCTAGAATAATTAATCCCAAAGATCTCTTCTAAGTATTTATTTAGTATTTAATACAAAATAAATAATTACTATTAAAAGCTTTATACTCTAAGAATATTATATAATAAAATAGTAATACTATAACTATTATTTATAGTAGCGAATATAGCGTTAGTAAAGACATATATAATTTGCTTTAGTATTAGGCCCTCTGCTTCTTAGGACGAGAGCTATAGGTAGTTACCGGGGCTCAGTAACTAGTGTGCCTAGGGTGTAAAGATAAGTATAGAGATAAGGGGCAGAGACAAGGGGTAGAGATAGGGGGCAGAGCCAAAAATCTATTCTTAGTCGAAACTCAGGTACTGATCTAGCTCCTATATATTATTCTAATTATAGCCTAGGGATTATAAGAGCTATATCAGGTACTATAATCTTTGAACTCTATAAATCAGACATCCTCTAAATCAAGCATCCTCCAAATCACGCATCATCTCTGTACCTAACAATTATATAGCCATTTCCGAGTACCCGATATCCCTACGAAGCGAAAATCCTGTAGTATAATAAGAACTTCGACGAAATCACGAATATCTCAACCCTATATAATAGTATTTCATTTCGTACCTATCTCACCTTATTTTATTATATTTGAGTTCGAGATATGTATTTAAAGTTCACGAGAGCTTATATAAAGGTTCATTAATTGTGTTTTAATTATTATTATTTTATAACTTAGTTCTTCACATAAGGTTTTATCTCTAATATAATTAATATTCTCGAAGTTTAAAACTATAGTAATATTAAATAATAACAAGTTATTTAACTTATAACGACTATTTTTTCTAATTCAAAGTAGAGTAAATTACTATATAAGAGAATTAGTTAGCCGGTGTACTTCGACAAATATACTTCGGCTATACTTACTACTTTTTATATTTTAAGGCCTTAAGCTAAATATAATAAACGTAGCGTTAGACGGATCTAGCTTCTAAATAGTATAGCTTATACTTAAGCGAATTCTCTAGTCATTACTATACTTCATCTAAATATTAATAGATCTTAATATTAAATATCTTAGAACTAATATAGTATTATTTTAAGTTACTTATCTAACTAGGAACATTATTCTCTATCTACTAAGGAACTAATCTCTAATTTCTCTACCTTTTATCCAAGTAATACTATATAGGAAGATAAGGTATAAGGGTAATTAGTACCTATTATCCTAGACTATAACGCTATATATTCCTCTATAAGTTTTAGGGCTTCTTTATCTTATCCTTATCTTTTTAATATAAAGGTAAGATTACTTATACTAGTTAGTATATCGGGATGCTCTTACCCTAATACTCTCTTTCTCGTCTCTATTACTTGCACCTCTAAGTCTTTGGCCTCCTTCTAGTATCACTAATTACTATATATCGAAGCCAAGTTAGCTATACTAGTTAGCGTATCGAGATGCTCCTACCCTAATACCCTCTTTCTCGTCTCTATTACTTGCACTTCCAAGTCTTCGGCCTCCTTCAAGTGTCCTTAATTCCAAAATATCGAAGCTAAGTTACCTATAATAGTCACTGTAGAAGGATAGTCCTGCCCTAAAACCCTTAACCTCATCTCTATTACTTGCACGTTTAAGTCTTCGGCCTCCTTCTAGTGTCTCTAATTACGGTATATCGAAGCTAAGTTAGTTATACTAGTTAGTGTGTCGGGATGGTCCTGCCCTAATACCCTCTTAAACGTCTCTATCGCTTATACATCCAAGTCTTCGGCCTCCTTCCAGCGTCCCTAATTACGGTATATTAAAGCTAGGTTAGCTATACTAGTTAGCGTAGAAGGATGCGCCTGCCATAATACCCTCTTTCTCGTCTCTATTACTTATACTTCTAAGTCTTCGGCCTCCTTCAAGCGTCCTTAATTCCAAAATATCGAAGCTAAGTTAGCTATACTAGTTAGTATATCGGGATAGTCCTGCCCTAATACCCTCTTTCTCGTCTCTATCACTTGCACTTCCAAGTCTTTAGCCTCCTTCTAGTGTCCCTGATTACGGTATATCAAAGCTAAGTTAGCTATAATAGCTAGTGTGTCTAGATACTCTAGCCCTAATACCTCCTTCTAACTCTATAGGGTGTTATTAAAATATGCCTCTACCTCATTAAACTACCCGTTACTAAATAAGGCTATAGTATACTTATATACTAGGCTCATCCTAGCTTCATTCTCTTATCTAAGGCGACTAGATAAGAGCGTAAACTTAGTATATAGTAGTAATCGTCTCTACTTACTTCTATTCTAATAATTATTATCCGGGAACACTTCACGTAGACACTTAGTAGTAACTTGAGTCTACTCGCTTAGTAATTCTTGCTTTTTAAGCTAGTTACTATGACGATATTCTACCTAGTCACCTGACTATGTCCCATGTCCTATGTCCTACGCTACCACGTGACGCGGCCGCTTCGCTAAGGGAATCTGGATAGAGTACACCTAGGGAAATTTAGGAAGCTAAGCCCTATACGGACTAGCGTATTATGGGGTACACATATACTCCTATAACCTCCTATATTCTAGTCTTCCCTTCCTTAGCTTTGAATCGTCTTTATAAGGGACCTTCTACCTTGCTTTCTAAGCCCTAAATACTATACCCGTGATAGTATTCAAAGCTTATTCCCTTTAATCCTATAGAGGATTTCAAATAAACCAAAAAACACCCCTATTTAACTCTGAACAAAGGTACTATCACAATTACAGAACCTTAGAACATAAGCTAAAGCTTTAGAATAACAAGAGCAACGAACTACTCTAGACCCTTATATACTAGTAGTATGTCAGAAACCCCCGAAAAAACCCCCCCGAAAATCGAAGAATCTTATTAAAGGAATCAAGTCTTCTTCCCTTATTAATACTAGAGCAAATAGATATGCTTTTATTAATACTAAGCTCGCTTAGCTCGTAGAGCAATTCCTAGGAGTCGAGCTATAACCCTTCCCTTTACTATACACCGTACGAGGATTCGATAGTAAACTAGTAGAGTCTACTAAGAAGTATATCGATATACTACTCTTAATCGACGAACACGCTATTAAGGTACCTATAATTATCCTGAACCTTAGAGACCACGATATTATCCTTAGTAGGAAATAGGCTACATATATAGATGTTCTAGTTAACTACTAGAGACATAGGCTTATATAGCCTAAGAATAGTCCTAAGACCGTACGATATAGTTATATTATTAGTACTTCTTAGTAATAGCTAGAGAAGTAGACTAATAAGAAGTACTAGAAGGACGCGAATTATTAGGATACTATTATGAGTTATTCTTAGAAACCCACTATTCTCAAGCGGTCGTCTACTTTCTAAATAGACTAGAGAGAATCATACGAGTCTATAGAAAAGGAGCTTCTATAGCTAGATTAAGAAGCTATTCCAAAAAAGAAGCTAAAGAAGCGGGATAAGACCCTTAATAAGGAACGAATACTAGATCTAGTTATTCTTACTACTATAGTATTTAACTTCGTAGCTAAGAGAGAAGAGAATATTATTAGCCGAATCTCTATCCACGAGATTAATAAAGAGCTTAAAGCCGTGAACGAGAAGCTATCCCTGGACTAGAGGACTAATAGCTAGGAGAAATAGAACTCTAATAGCTCTAGAGGATATTACCCCCTAAACTTAAGGAATATACGTCTATTTTCTCAAAAAAGGAATTAGATACCCTACTACTATATAAATCATATAACTATAAGATTTAGATTAAAGGTCTAAAGGACACTAAGAGTATTAGATATTAACTACTATACTAGTAGTCTACTTAGGAGCTTCGGGAAGTTAAACGCTTCTTAGAAGACAACTTAGTAAAAGGCTTTATTAAAGCTAGTTAAGTCCTCTTTACCTCACTAGTTCTCTTTATAAAGAAAGCAAATAGAGGACTACGCTTCTATATCGATTTCCGTCGCC
Source organism: Hyaloscypha finlandica (assembly GCA_021399475.1). Classification (NCBI taxonomy): domain Eukaryota; kingdom Fungi; phylum Ascomycota; class Leotiomycetes; order Helotiales; family Hyaloscyphaceae; genus Hyaloscypha; species Hyaloscypha finlandica. Next base: position 49,835 of record JAJTUR010000176.1, read on the forward strand.
TGAATAATATTACATAGAAGGATTAATACCCCCTCCCCCTAATTAATAAGACCTTGAGCCGATTATCTAAGGCTAAGATCTATACTAAGCTTAATATCTATTAAGCCTTCTATTATATAGCTATAGACCTAGACTCCAAAGAACTAACGACTTTCTATACCTACTATAGAATATATAAATATAATATTCTTTAGGAAAGCCTAACTAATAACCTAGCTATATATTAATACTATATAAATAATACGCTTTTCGAGTACTTAGATGATTTTTGTATTATATACCTAGACGATATCCTAATTTACTTAGAGGACCTAGTAGAGCACGAATAGTATATATAAAAGGTACTCGATAGACTATAACTAGCTAGACTTTAAGTAAATATTAAGAAGTCAGAGTTTAAGGTCATATATACGAAATACCTAGGCTTTATTATCTCGACTACTAGTATTAAGGTAGACCCTAATAAGGTAGAAGTTATACGGAACTAGTAACCTCCTATAATAGTTAAAAGAGTATAATCTTTCCTAGGATTCTATAATTTTTATAGATACTTTATTAGGGAATACGGACGAATTATAAGACCCTTACTATACTTATAAAGAAGAGTATTCTATTTAAGTAAATAAAGTAATATAAGGAAGCTTTCGACTTCCTAAAAGGAGCTATAGTTTCTACCCTAGTTCTACGATATTATAATCTAGATCTCCCTATAATAATAGAGATAATGTCTTAAAAGGAGTTATTACTAGCCTACTCTCTTAGTAAGACCCGGAAATAGGCCTCTAGTACCCTATAGCCTACTTTTCAAAAACTATACTACTAGTAGAGCTTAACTATAATATATATAATAAGGAAATACTTATTATTATACGAGTACTAAGGAATAGAGAGTAGAACTAGAAGGTCTTTAAGATACCCCTTTAAGGTCTATTCTAATTACTATACCCTAGAATACTTTATAACTACTAAGAAGCTCTCACCTAGATAAGCTAGATAAGTAGAGCTCTTGTCTCGATACTACTTCAAGCTTATATACTATTCCGGGAAGTCGAATAAACGAGCTAATACTTTATTAAGGAGATAGGATAAAGTAGACGCTTAAGGATAAGTAGAGAGAAGATACGAACCTAAGTACTCCTCTCTAGAGATAAGATCGACCCTAATATATCTATAACCTCTAGCTAGTAGTAATACTCTACGAAGTTAGTTTATTAGGCCCATATTAGCCCAAAGAACTAACATATATAGAGACTACCTAGAATAGCTATTACCCTTATTAAGGTATATTCTACTAAAGAAGGTATCTCCTAGAGGCTTTACTAGCTATATCTTATACTATAGTATTACTAGAAGCTCTTACTAAGTTTAGTAGTTTATAACTAGTAGATAAGATCCTATAAGATAATCGAATATCACTAGAGCTAGACAACTACGTACTATAGTATAAGCTAAGAGTAATATCTAGATACTATAAGATAGACTTCTCTATACTATAGTAGACTCTATATTACGGACGACGAGATAATCACTAGACTCCTTTACGAACTACCCTAATCCGTAAAGTAACGATAAACCTCTATCTAATACCCTAGAATACGAAACTCTATTAATTACTTAAGGAATAATATTACTAGTATTTATAGGTAAGGATATTAATTAATATTATAGTAACTACTACTCTTATAGGAGATTATACTACTACGAGATAAGAAACCTAGTTTCCTTCACCTATTACCTATTCCTAATTACCCCTATAGTATATTATATGATTTTAAGAGCTATTAGAAAGTAAAGCAAGGTATAATATAGTAGCTATATTATAGACTAATTATCGAAACACTAATAATACTTATATAGACATAATTATAGCTAAGTAACTAGTACCCTTATTTCTACTATATATTATATATAAGTAGGTATTCTAGAGAAATTATATTAGATCAAGGACCTTAGTTTATCTCTGATTTTTGGAACGATTCTATACTAGAATTAGTACTAAGCTTAAGCTCTCTATTACTAATTACCCCTAGATAGATAACTAGATAGAGATATTAATTAATACTTTAACTAGAGATTATGCCCTTATATTAACTACTACTAGGATAACTAGGAGACTAGGTAGCGATTATCGACTACTAATAAGCCTCCCTTTAGTATGAAACTATTAGCTAGTCCTTATTTATAACCGAAAAGGGATACGAACCTCATACTACTTTCGACTAGAACTCCCCTGTGAAGGCTAACTCGCCAAAGGAGAAGCTTAATAGGGATAAAGCTAAGGTATTAGTGAACTGATTACACGAATCGTAGTAGCTCGCTTAGGGTCATATAGAGAAGGTATAGGAACGATATACTATATAAGCTAATAGGTACTACTATCTAATCGACTTCAAAGTAGGCGATAAAGTATAGGTCACAATAAAGTACTAGAAGACTAATCGCCCGAGCTATAAACTAGGGAATTAAATAGAAGGCCCCTTCGAGATTCTAGAGGAACGTAACTACTCGTTCCTCCTAAAGCTACCGAAACTATAAAGGTTCACCTAGTATTCTATATAGAGAAGCTATAGAAGGACCCTAGAAACCCTCTACTAGGTTAACTAATCTAGAGCCTCTACTAGTAGTTCTAGAGGATAGAGAATAGGAATACGATATAGAATAGATCCTAGTAGTGAAGCTAGTAAGAAAGAGGCTAAAGTACAAAATCTAGTAAGTAAGTTAGGATAAAGATCCTAACTAGTATCTAGCCTTAATACTAAGTAATAGCCCTCTACCCTTATAATATTTCTACGAGAAGTATAGTAATAATACTAAGCTACTAGGACCTCTATATAACCTTTAATACTAGCTAGACTATATAAGAGACGATATTCGACTATAACTATATAAGGACGACGATATACCTTCACAAGTTATATGACCTCGGATATGTCTATAATTATGTAATATATATATATACTATAAGAACTACCGAAAATACTAAAAACGATAAGGATAACGACTTTTCCTAAGCTCGAGGGCGAGCTTACTCTAAAGGGGGAGGTAATTATGACGATATTCTACCTAGTCACCTAATTATGTCCTATGTCCTATATCCTATGCTACTACGTGACACGGCCGCTTCGCTAAGGGAATCTGGATGGAGTGTACCTAGGGAAATTTAGGAAGCTAAGCCCTATACGGACTAGCGTATTATAGGGTGCATATATACTCCCACAACCTCCTATATTCTAGTCTTCCCTTCCTTAGCTTTGAATCGTCTTTATAAGGGACCTTTTACCTTACTTTCCAAGCCCTGAATACTATACCCGTAACAGTTACGTGTCGAGAGATGCACTAGTCGATGAAGGTCGAGTACTAATTCCGCTATACGTTTAGTAATAAATGAGTAGGTGTCTAGGATTCCTACTACGTCTATTCCCTTTTCACGGGGCGAGGTTATTAGTAGAAGAGCTAGCGGAACGTCTATTAGATCTATATAAGCTATAAAGAGGAGATAATTAATTATAAGCGTATTCTAGCGACAAATCTACTTGAATGAAATAAGCTAAGTCGAAGCTATAATATTCTTATATTCTTTACTAATTAGTTTAATAACTCTCTCTTTTTACTTAGCTAGTAGTAATAGATATTATCTAAGCGTTATCTTATTAATATTAATATAGGCTACTACTTGTATAATAACTAGAGGGAAGTATACGAGCTCTTTGAGTAAGAGATCCGCTACTTCTAGCTCGTTTACTAAGCTAATTAAATAGATCTCTAGTATTCTTTGAGCTATGTCTTATTTCATCTCTAGTAACTCTACGATATCTTGTATTACTAGTGTAATAGCTATCTTCTTATCTGTTATTATAAAGACGATAGCTCCTTAATTAGATACTAGTAGATACTCGATTAAGCTAGTAGCCTGAGACGACCTAGTAGTTTCTAGTCTAGCCTCGTTCGTGATTTCGAATACGAGTAGTCGCTAACCTATACTCTCTTTACTTAAGTAGAGTTGAACTAGCTTCGTGATATCTACCTTTTCATTATCCTAGCCTAGAATATTAAGTTATTAAGTAATATACGTATATACTTAATAAAGACTCTCTATATCGCTTATAGGTATCTAGAAGACCGAGTAGTTCTTGAACTCTTCTCTTATTCTATATACTAACTCGAGTACTAGTTGTGTTTTACTTATACTACTCGGACCCGTGATTACGACCTTTGTAGTGAACGCTCCGACGAAGAGCTTCCCTACTAGCTTAGCGAGTTACGATTTACGACTAACGAACCGAGGGTTTCGGTCAAAAGGTATAATGAAAGGTATAGTATTAGTTATGAGCTAGAATTTAGTACTTATTAGATAAACTCGTATAAGCTATACCTTTTTCTATCTCCTCTTAAAGTTGGTTTAATACTCTCTCCTTTCCTTTATTATATCTAAACTCTATAGATATACCGAAAATTCTAATTAAAGAGTATACTATATCTTCTTCTTATATTATCTAGTAGCCTATTATCTATACTATTCGATCTTTTATACTGAAACTCTCTAGAGAATTACCCCATAAAGCTTTGACTAGAATACGAGTAATCTCATATATCTACTACTCGAGGGATTCTTTATTACCTAGGCGCTAATACTCTAAGGAAAAGAATTAGACTAATACTAGAGCGATGAGCTCTTGAAGCGTCTAGCCTTAAATAAACTATCTACTATTTCGAAAAGATACTTCTCATTTACTCTCGTATAGTTAAGTATCTATTATAGGTACTAAGATAGCTGAGAAGAAAATATAGTATTTTGTAGTATTTCTATACTATTGAAACATAGAATTAATCGCGTTTAAAAGCTCACGGATGTTCTATTTATTAATATAGTATATGTCGACCTAGAAGTACTATAAATAGTCACGAGCCACTTATTTACTATAGAATAGAATCTTTTTATAACTAGCCTTACTTTTACTAGTGTCGTTTACTAGATCTTTAAAGAGAAACTCGTTACTGTCCTAGGTATATAATAGAATAGTATATAGTGGAATTATTTTCCCGCTGAAATCTATCGAGGTTAGCCTCTCGGAACAATCGAGGTGAAGAAGTCGCATCGCTCTAACGTTTGTTCTAAGAAAAGCAGGGGGAAGTATTAAGACAACGGATAGTATATAGATAGCTAGAGATAGACGGCCACGGGATCGTAGGGGAGGTATTAGCGCTCTATATATCACGATAGTAGGCTGTGCGAAAGTTGTATAAAGGCTGTGTGAAGGTTATATAGAGGTAGTAGAAAGGCATTAGATAGGCTTAGTCGCACTATCACGTGTAATTGATTTAGATTCCATAGGATAAACGTTTAGTAAGAGGTTATTAGAGTATAGATATATATACTAGTATATAGAGGTACAGATACTATAATAAGCAAGTCATAGTAATTAGAGTAAATGAAGGGTGTACTGAGTTATAAGAGGATAAATACGCTTTAGTAATCTAGGGAAGTTTATTTTTAGAATTACTTACTAAGTAATATTTAACTCAGTTAAACATTACCTACCACGCCCGTGACTAATTATCAAGGTTTATTTCGCTCATTAGATACACGATCTGAGTACTTAAATAGTTCAAGTTAACTATAGTATAAATATATTTCGCGCTCTAGTTATAAGGCGCAAATATAGTAGTAAGCGTAGCCAGCCGGATTTAGTAGCCTAATTGGGCTAGTGCACGTGTAGGATCGCACTTCCTAATTGGGACTAGTGCTTCCGCACACTCAGCGGGGCACTGGGTTCTATATAGGGAGGTACACAGAGCTTAGAAAAGGGTATTAATTAGTATAGTTCTAAATACGAGTCTCTGGAATCACTTATACTTTCACGCTTCACTCCTTATTTACTATATATTCCACCCTTTTACCCTTAGTTACTTGTGTAGTACCCTACTATTTAGGCGCCTCACACTAGTTCTCTCAACTATTAACTACGTGACCTTAATTAACAAATAATACTATTGAAGCGATGTGTAGTAATCACTTAGTGACGCTAAATTCGAAGAGATTAGAGGCTAATTCAATTGTTATAGTTCAGGTAGGAAGTAGGTTAGAGTACTGTTTATTATCGAACTAATAGACACTATTACACGTAGAAGGGGCCAATAGCTCAGGGCTTGAAGTAGTCCTCTATTAACGATTCTAAATTAGGGAGGAAAGTAGTTCATAGGGAACCGGTGTCTAAATACAAGATTGCGCACGTGACCCTCGGCTAGTGCGCCGGGAGTTGCCGCGATCACGTTACGCTTCGGCACGAACCGTGACAGAGACTAGTAGAGATGAAATATATAATGACTAAGGAGTTCGCTAAGCCTTGCGATATACTATTTACAAGCTACATTCATCTAACGCCACGTCTACTACCGTTAGCCTAAGGCCTCAAAATTCAAAATAGTAAGTATAGCCGAAGAGTGTTTTTTGTCACTAGCAAGCACCTGTTGCCACGTGATTACGGTCCTCACGGACCGCCCGTAAGGGGATTAGCCTCAAACACGACCTGTATTAGGTCTATAGTTATAACTCTACCCTTATAGTATCGAGTGCTCCCCTTCTCCTTTCCTTCTTAGCTTTAGACCTTCAATAGAACTGCCTCTTACTCTCCTAATTACCCGCTACACCTATGCACGCTATAGGTAAGGATAACTACTAGGGGGCTAGTAGATTGAGTTCGCTACATTTTTCGAAGTATAGAGACTAACCGACTTTCTTGCACGGAATTTACTCCCCTTTAAATGAGAAAACATAATTATTATAACTTAAATTACCTCTTATTATTTAATATTACTATAGCTTTAAGCTTCGAAAATATTAATTAAGTAGAGATAAAACCTTAAGTGAAGAATTAAGTTATAAAATAAATAATTTATTAAAACACAATTTAGGAACCTTTATATAATCTCTTATAAAATTAAATAATAATCTTAAAACTAAAATGCATTAAATTAAGTTCTACTAAGTATAAAACAATTACTAATATATTATAGTAGGATATTCGTAATTTCGTCGAAGTTCCTCTTATACTACGGGATTTTCGCTTTATAGGGATATCGAGTAGGGAGAGGGAGTTTAATAGTTCACACTTTCTAGTATAAGATCTAATTATATAAGTACTAGAGTCACACCGAACTATATAGTCTAGCTTCTCGACTATAAAATCTTTAAATAAAGCCTAAATAGGATTAAGGAGTTTAATATATAAATAAATAAAATAAATATACTAGAATAGGATAAAATAGAATAAGAATTAAGACTAGAAAGTTTGTAATTCAACGAAAATATAATATAATAAATATTTGGATTCAAATATAACTTCTATTACTAATTCAGAAATTACTCTCTTAATATATACGAGCGACTCCTTCTAGTTTAGACGGTTTAGGAGCGGATACTATGACTATTAGGATATGTCTCTAAGAGTAAAGGGGGGAATATACCCTAAGTAACTCTATTATAGAAGTAGTAGATATTATTACAGAAAGGAATCCGATAGTATCTGAATTTGAAAGCTAGTGATTTAGATTATCGATACTAATAACCTTATCTTCTTTAATATACTTCTATATTAACTCTATCGTAATTAATAAGAGGGCTCTAATATCACAAGGGTTACCCTTTAACTCTAATTATACGTAATAATATTCTTGATTTACTATAGGACTAGATTAACTTATATATTGACTATATTAAGAGAGCTACTTACTAATCTTTATATTACTATCTGTATTTAGTAAGATACTCGAGTAAGTAAGAGACCCGTATTCGAATCCTTCTATTACGAGGTAAGCTATACTTATTATAATCTACTATAGTTAGTATATATTCTTAAATAGATAATAGAAGCTTTAATTAACCGAGGATAGCTATAAGTTATCGCTCGTTAGGATAAGCTAGTAATCTTATAATCTACTCGAGGGAAAGGGGTATATACTTAAGGATAATATAGAGGCTACTATTAGTTGTGAAAGCTTCGAGGGTAGTAACGATATTTCGGTACTAAAGCTATCGAAATAGGTATAGTGTCTTCATAGTCGCCTAGATTACGAATACTCTTATATAGACGAGCTTTATAGGAGGGCTTTCGAATAGCTACTTCTATAAGGCGCCGAGTTTAATATCGTAGATCTTCTTATACTTCCCTTATAGGGATTCCTATACTAATCTGAGTTAGAGGGGGCTACTCGTCACAGATCTAATACCTTCGATTATACCCTTTCTTCTCAGTTATAGTATCTAAGGTACTTACTAGAGAGCTAGTTCCTTCTTACTCGAGATACTACTTTTAGAGGTTAAGCTAAGTAAGTCGTATAAGATAATATGTTCTATAACCTTATTTAATGATTTAGCGCTTCTATAGCGAGTATATTAAGCTATATGAGACGATTATTAGGGTAACTTATCTTAGGAATATAGATAAGTAATAAGTTAAGAAAGTCGTGCTAGTAAGTGAGGTATATATAATAATAAGGATATAGAAGTAGGGGAGGTCGAGTAGAGGACTAGATAAGAAGTAAGTTATACTCTTATTATATAGTTTAGAAAGTACTTAAAGACTTAGATAAGTCGAGGTACTATTTTAAGACTTTAACTAAATTAGAGATAAAGGGGAGTAGAATTTAGCTCCCTTATCTCACTTATAACTCTACCTATTACTATCCCTACCCTCTAGATACTATCTATCCCTAGTTCTCCTTACCTCAGGATATAGTAAGCTTTTAGTTAAGCTAGAGTAAATCCTCGAGATATGTCTATCTCGATTTCGTAGTAAGAGCTTATAGTCGAGGCTAATAGGGTTATTAAGGTAATATTAATAGAAGATCTCAGATAATTAATAGCTCAGGATTCGCTAAAGTTTCTTTGGGTATAAGGTACAGATCTAGAAGCGCTACTTATAGCTTCGGGAAGTAGTACTCTTCTAGAAGATATATACTACTAAAGAACTTCTCTAAGGTACTATAGTCTCTTATAACTTACTTTCGGGGAGATCGTAGTTTCTAGAAGAAATCTTCTAGGAGCTAGCTATTCTCGGAAGTTCTCTTCTAGAAGATTTCTTCTATATAATATACGCTTCTCGAATATTACTTCTAAATCTGCCTATATTCTCAAAGAATTCTCTTATACTCTCTCCTCTCCCCGAAATTTTCTTTTAATACTCTAAATCTTTTAAGTATAATACCTTTCTAAGCGATATCTTTTAGTATTTTAGTGCTTCTAGAATTATTAATTCAGAAAGCGATATACTAAGTCGGCTATATAAAGCTATTTTTAGTAATAGGATAATCTTAGTTTACTAAGGTTAACTTGAGTATTACGCTTTTTAGACATTATATATATTTATAATAGTAAAGGTAAATAAACGAATTTGAGTGAGTTACCTAGGAAGAGGGCTTCTTTTTACTCTTACTTCTTTTAGAGTACTCTTATAATATATAAATATATATTCCTCTCTTACTTCCCTCTCTTTTTAACTTTCTATCTCTATATTAGAATTCCCTATAACTTATCCCTTTTCTTTATAGAATAGATAATACTTAATATATAGCGTTCTCGAGCTTACCTAGAGGACTCAAAACTAGAGGTAGAGATATAGTAGATATATAAAGAGTCCGCTCGTATTAGTCTCAATATATTATATTTTTAAAGTAATAAATATAGAGATCTTAATAAAAAGTATATCGATTATCTAAAGAGATACTTCTAGAGGAATAAATATCGCTAGCTAGAAAAGAGAAACTATATTAAGGTAGCTATTAATTAACTAAGCCTTAATACTATACTTTAGAGCTCGGATATCTCTACCCGCGAGCTACTAACTAATGAACTAAATAGTTACCTAAAGCTAAGTTTCCTAGTAAGGTTTAAGCTTCGTTATCTCTATAGATAATATAAGATATAAGCTATACGAGAGTTCCTCTTACTATATAATAAATAATAGACAGTCGATCTCTATATATTAGGTAAGTATAAATACCTTTTACTAGATTCGAAGCTAAGTACTTACCTCTATATTAGATCTCAATAATAACTTGAAATAATACCTCTATAAGTAGTATTTAAATAAGGATAAGCTAAGTAATAGAGAGGTATATTACAAGATATAGAACTATTATTTTTAGGGTAATACTAAGTCCGAGATATAGTAGAAGGCTTACTTACGAGGTTATAAGCTAAAGAACCTAAAGGAACTCGTCGCCGACGAGGAGCTAACTACTAAGTTTAATACCTTATTAGATATTCCAAGCTTCTAGGATAGGATAATAATAACTATATTATAAAAGATAATAGTTATAAGCTATAAAGATATAAGTAACCTTATACTTCGATTACTAATACTAAATTCTATATTAGGAGACCTTATATTACCTTAGTAATATTAAGAAAGGACTATTAGCTCTTATAGGGAGAGATAAGTAAGTACTTAAGAGATTCGATTAACCTATAATAATAGCCTTAGAATCGAGAGTACTAGGAGCTTTAATAGTAGATATGTAGTTCTTAAGGAACTAAGGATACGCTATATTTAGTGCTTTTACTAACTATAAGTGTAATTAGATCTTAGACTAACTACTAATAGTCGATAAGTTAATACTAATCCTCTCTTCTTTTTTTAAGGATCTTAATTACCTCTAGTTTCTTATTAATTATTTAAAGAGATTAGTAATCGTCCCTAAGTAATAGAGTATCTATAAGACTATTTAAAGTAAATATACTAGTATAAACTAGTAAGAGGAGTAAGTCAAAATTTAAGTTATAGAGGATATAGAAGACACTTTCGTATATAAGTCAGGGACTAATATAGACTAAGTAGACCTTAGGTAACGATAGCTTATTACTCTTACTATATAGTACTACCCTTATATACTATAGGACTCTATTAAGGAAGATACTATAAAGAAAGTAATAACGAGAGTAGACTAAACTATTTTATATTAGCTCGCGGATCTCGTATATTAACTAGGATTCGAGTCTACCTAAATCTATACCTTATAGTAGTATTTAAGCTTACGGATTACTAGAGACGATAACCCGTAGTTCCCGCCCCTATATATAACCTCTAGTACTAGTATTGAAATACGTTAAAGATCTAGGATTCCTCGTACTTAGGCTTATAAAGAAGATTAATACTCTTTATTTATTAATTACCTTTATGATATATAAGTGTATTAAGGTAAGGGGATTATATCCTTCTTTATCTAAAAATCCGTATACCTAGTATTCTTTAGTAGACTAGATAAGGCGAGTATAATTCACTCGTTACGAATTCCCCGCTTTAGTAGTAGCTCGGCGTTTAATTTTACTCGTGTTACTAGTGAGCTCCGAGGAGCCTCTAAGAATTCAGAGGCGGATAATAGGTATTTATTGAACTAAGAGAGGTTAGAATAAGAGAGGCGAGAGCTTAAGAGAATAGAGGAGACCTTAGAATAAGAGGACTTATAAGAAAGGTTAGTATAAGCTTTATAAGCGTAATAAAACTTAGAATAAGAGAAGCGATATTAGTAGTAATACGAGAAGTAAGAATAAGAAAGGTAAGAGGAGGAGAGGCAGCGATAAGGGACTCGGGAATAAGGGAGGCGAGAGTAAGAGGCACTAGTATAAGGGAAGGCACTAGTATAAGGGAAGGCACTAGTATAAGGGAAGGCACTAGTATAAGGGGGTATATTCGTATAAGGGGGAGCACTCGTATAAGGGAAGGCACTAGTATAAGGGGGTGTATTTATATAAGGGGGAGTACTTATAGAAAGAAGGGTACTTAATAATTTAGAGTAAGCTAAGAAGCGTCATACATAAATCGATATAGAGAGCCTTAATACTATTAGGAATTAGCGGGGTCTCGTTATTATAAGCTAAGTACAGGAACGTTAATATTATATAAGTTAGGAGATTCTAGGGTCAAATTTGTAATCGGGTCGAGAACTAGTATTAATAGACCCTAGTAATCTATAAGCTCTAGTAAATAATAAGTTAGAGTAAGAGGGGTTAGAGGGGTTAGAGTGAGCGAGATTAGAGTAAGAAAGATTAGAGTAAGAGAGACTAGAGCGGGAGAGGTTAGAGTAAGAGAGACTAGAGTAAGAGAGACTAGAGTAAGAGAGATTAGAGTAAGAGAGGTTAGAGTAGGAGAGACTAGAGAGATTAGAGTAAGAGAGGTTAGAGTAAGAGAGGTTAGAGTAAGAGAGGTTAGAGTAAGAGAGGTTAGAGTAAGAGAGGTTAGAGTAAGAGAGACTAGAGTAAGAGAGATTAGAGAGACTAGAGTAAGAGAGGCTAGAGTAAGAGAGATTAGAGTAAGAAAGACTAGAGAGATTAGAGTAAGAGAGACTAGAGTAAGAGAGACTAGAGTAAGAGAAGTTAGAGTAGGAGAGACTAGAGAGTCTAGAGTAAGAGAGGCTAGAGCTAGAGAGGTTAGAGTAAGAGAGGTTAGAGTAGGAGAGGCTAGAGTAGGAAAAATTAGATTAAGAGAAGTAAGAATAAAAGAAGCGTGAATAAGAATAAGAGAAGCTAGAACTAGATAAGCGGAAACGAGAGAGGTAGCGATGAGAGAGGCGAGAATAAGAGAGGAGGGAATAAGAGAAGATAATTGAGTTAGAGGGAGGTCTAGTAATAGAAAGCACCGAACTAAGACCTAGGAGGTAATAAGTAAGTTATACTCTCTATTACTCATTTTAATAAGCTCACTTCTATAGCATCTAACTCCGCTAGCTCAGACACTAGACTCTATCTAGATCATGTTCAAGGTTCGGAAATAAAGTATTTAGAGGACTACTTAAAGTCTCTATATTTATTCCTCTAATTTATCTAAGGTCGAGCGAATAGTAGTAAAGTATATGAGGAAGAGGGAGTAGATAAGGGTTTATAATACTGACTTGAATATTCTAACCCTATAAATATATTTCTAAGCTACTATTACTAATAGAAGTAATATACTACTTTTAATTCTAGAGAAGGAAATCGATATTAATAAAGAACTAGAGGCCTTTATCTCTTAACTATTATCTAAATCAAACTCGTAAATAGAAGCTAGTATTAAGTGAGGTTATCCGGTAGTATTAGGTAAAGTATATATTATTACGTGAGAAATCTAATTAATTTTGTTATATATCTATATCCCGAGTAGTTGGCACGTGACGTCTATAGCTTAGACGCGGCTTTAATATAAGGCTAAGATTACAATTATCTATTTTTATTACGTATTATAAAATATATAAGGTCTAGATTAAAATTTCTTCTATAAAGCTATATCTGAGGTAGTTCGTTTTTCGGTTTACTTACTTCTACTCGGAAAAGAGTTATTACGAGAAGCTAGAGGTAATTAAGTACCGCGAGTTAAGGTTTAGTAACGTCTATCCCTGTGTAGCGAAAAACCTATTATACTAAAAAAAATAATAGGTACTTTGACTTTAAGTATCTTAAAATCTATACATACCTTAATATCTCTTATATTTTTTTATAAGTTATATTTGGTAGCTACTCCCGGATACCCTAAACCCCTCTTATTAGAAAATTACGTTCGCATCGTCGCCCTTACGCCTAATTTATAGATAGTCTTCGTTTATAGTATAATAGAGTTCCTTTACCGTAGCTCCGCTATCGAGCTTTTATCACTTCTAATACTTATAAAAATGTTATCCCCGAACCTTAGGGGCTAATTACTTTACTAGAAATCGTTCTTAGCTATGTAGCTACGGTGGCGCTGATCTTCATATAATATCGCGATACTGGTCGGTACCTCTAATCAAAGAGACCGAAAGCCGAAACAACTCCGCATATCCCGCAGGATTATTACGGTGTATTTTATTTTAGCGCGCTGTCCAGATCCAAGCTTGTGGCGGTGAGACTGTGGCTGTGCGTTATCTGACTAGTTGTCCTACGTACCGAGGGAAGAGCTCTAAGCTGAACTGAACTACCTTAACCTAGTTTTCCGCATCCTACAAACACCCTCCACTGCTTTCGCCTTGATCGTAATACAGACACATGGCTTCCTTGGCCTCTAGCCCTCCCGTTCCTTCTGAGCTCGATGACGAGGTTGATGATGCCGACCTCCCTCTTGGACACAAGTAGGCCTACCCATGCAAGCTCCCTTCGTGCCCTAACTACGGCAAATCTTGGGGGCTACGAAGCCCCTTTCTCCTTCATTTGCAGCAGAGAGAGGCACATGAGGCCTTAGTAACGACACCTGCCGCACGCCGTGCGATCGAGATAGATTAGCGGTATACTACCGATCCTGATCTGCCACCTCGGGCGGCCCCAGATTTTCGTTCTCGGGAGGATGCTAGCGAGCATATCTGGATCTATAGCTTCAAAGATAAAAACGGCAGAGTGATAACGGGGAGACGTACACGAAAGCAGATGGAAATGCATATGGCCTCACGAGAGGAAGGAACGCCGGACGCATGACCGCGTTCCTATTCATGTGTTACTTCAACCTTCTGCTCGGAGTAACCGCACATTTGTTGGGGGATTGGGTTCAGAGGGAGGCTCCGAATTATTAACATGGTAGCCGCATATTATGTCCCAATGAATGCCATGAAATCAGAATTCTGTTTAAATTCAATCTATATTTCTTCATATCAAATGTTTTAAAGCATAATTTCTAGCTTCTAAACATCTTTGAGCCGTCTTCCATTAACCTAAGCCTGATTATTCTCCCATTGTTAATGCCTCTCTCGGTCTCTCCATATTCAGGATTTCCCCTATCGAGTATGTTAGGGAGCTGAGTAGAATCAGGGGGTCAAATAGCTTACGGCGATTATTGGTCGTCGCAAGTAATATTCCACCACGGTATTGGGACCGCGTCCACTTGAAGGACCTTTCCGCGGATATTGAAGTCGACGCTTCTAGTTATTGAAAAATATATTAATACACAATACCTAGCAAAGTCAACGTTATAGTATACAGGACAAAATCAGCGGGATTAAATTTAAACTTTCGTTAACGAAGATGAAATATCCGTCGGGGAAGTCCACGTGTGCGTAAAAGTTTATGAATATCCACCACTACTCCATTCATAACGCCATGAATATAAGTTGCTCCGACAAGTTTATGGAACTTGCCAAATGGTCGAAGTATTAAAGGCATATCAGCCCCGAACACTATACTTATAAGATCTCCATTCTTGATGTTATCTGGACCAATCCTAACCAAGCCGTAATTAGTCCTAAAAAACCTGCGACTTGAAATCGCTGCTGCTAGGCTTCTTTGTACTAAGGCCGGATGTTGCAACTCAATATTCGTCCTGCCCGTCTCCGGTGAAACTGGCACATGGCCGCCACTTAGTATAGCTTTGATTACGCCTTCATACCAGTTAGGAGCGGGTACATGTCTAGTCTCATCTTTGTCTGCAATGAAAACTCGCCATAGCGATACGCGAGTGTGGCGACGGAGGCAATGAAGTGCGTCGTATAGATTCCCACGTGATATGTTTCTAGGAGCGGCTCGAGAAATGCATTATTCTGCCTCTTGAAGATACGATTCGAGAGAATTGAACGGCCTAATTACTTCGCAAACGCGACCGAATCTGACTCCCTTGATAGATAGATGTCTGTTATCCGCTGAAAAGCGAATTAGTGGAAGCGAACGGCCGGATGCTAAGTATTAGGCCTAATAACTTTCTGGTAATAGAGCTTTCATCTGTGGTTCCTCGAGATCTTGTGGGAGAAGGTGACTAGAGCCACGTGGGTGTTTTAAGGAGAAGTCTGGTACCCATGATGGCAAGCCTTTCGGCTTCTTTTGTGTTGTCTGAAGTGCTAAGATATTAAGGCTGCGGTCTATTTCAACGGTGCATTTGACAGCTTTGATATAGACTTTGACGTAAACTTCCTTAGAACCGTCTACTTTGTCTTTATAGACAACTTTTAGTTCCCGTTGGTATGCGTCTTGAGTAAGTCCGAGAAGAGTATAGACCCGGTCTCGTGGATCCGTCGTGTCAAAATATCTTGTTGCTTCAAGAAGATAAGGAAGGTGATAGCCAAAAAATGGAACACTCCGCCGGATGTTTTGTATAGTAGAAACAATTCTCTAGTAATCCTGAGCCTCCCCAAAATGTGTAGATAGAGGACCGGAATGCTTGTTTTTGAGATAGTATCTGCGAAACTCATTATCCATCGAGCCAAGTCTATAGAATAAGTTCTATTGTAAACGATCTCGACCACAGATCATTAGCGGGCCGTCGAAATTCGAAGCGAGGGCAAACTCTTGTAGCGTCCATACGCGTGTGAACCAGCTCCGGTTTAGAACCTGGCAAAGAGCACGGAAAGCTATAGCGTAATAATCTCCATTGTTTTCTACGTATTGCCGATATTCAAAGGGATGAAGATCTTTTTGGTTGTGTATAAAGTCGAATGTAGTTCGGCTGTCCATATTCGATATACCAAGCCATATGAGCACCTGGCTTGCCGTTTGATATATCTCGCTCATTAATTGTACTTGCTAGCCGCGCTCAACCAGGTTCTTTTGATTAATACAAATCGCATCGATCCATATGTGTTTAATGTCGTCTATGAAATCCCCGGCTTTTCGGATATGGTATAGGGCATCTATCAAGTTTAGGAATAAGGGGAACAAATATCTATCTATAACTATGGGATTTTTTTTCGTAATCCTTGTAGTCCTCTATTCTATCTTCTGGTAGGCCCTATGTATATGATAGTGCTTAGTATTTCGGAGCTTTACTGATGATATGTGTTGTAAGGACAAACTCGGGGGGGACGCTAAATGAGGCGTGATCTTTAGGCGGCAAAAGTCGGAGGAGACGAATCTCGTTGTTGTTAAGCGCTAAATATGAGAATTCCATAGTTGAAGTAGCGAGAGCTAATAGGCAGGTTTTAAGAAGTATTGAGGGCGGATATAGGATGATAAGGAGCTAATTTGACTGTGATGTAACGTTAGTAAGGCTAGAGTGGAATACTGAAATAGGCGACGGCGGTTGGGGCGGTTGCGTTCTGTCCACATTAATAACGGGTAGCCGGCCATAGTACTGAAAACCGATTGTTCTACGATTCACGGGCAGGAATTGGGAGGTTTTGTTGGAGTTGAGAGGCCAATTTTGCACGTGCTGGCGATATAGCCTAAATGAGCCGGCTACACGCCACCGTTCGAATGTACATTGTGTAGACACGTGGCTGGTGTAGAAACTTCTAGAAGAACGCCACACTGCGCTACATATTCACGTGATACCTATAAAATTCGTAATAAAAATACGACTAGCGTGGCTGTGAATATAATATAGGGTCAGGGCGATAAATCCTTCCTCGCTTATTAAGATACTTGGCATTTTATATACCTCCCACTTTTGTCCGGATAAATCCGGTAGGTAGGTTTCCTTGTGCTCTGTGTTTTCAAACTTAGGAGCAATATTTGAATGTAATAGAAGCTCTATAGCACGGCCCCAAATTCCGGGAACAGGTTAATAGTTATAATAAAGCAGGGGGTAATAGCTATAGTAGCTCTTAACACTCTTAATAAGACAGTTAATAGTATAGCTAAACTATAGTGATTTTCTAAGTACAAGTCAAGCCCTTATAGAGAAATAACTAAAGAACAATTACAAATAGATTATAGCTTTATATATGGATATAGTAGAGATTTAAGACCTCTAAACTATGAAGTATTTTCGGTACACCGGGTTTTTTAGTACGTAGGGATAAACATTAAACTCCTTAGTATATATTAAGTATATCCTACTTCTAGATATATATAGGGCCTCTACTCCCTTTTTATTACCTAGATATAGTTTATAGTATATAGTTCATAGTATAGTTCATAGTACAAGTACTAGCTTTCTAAGTACAACTACTAATTCTATATACCTCTCAATTATTACCTTACTTCTACTATATCTCTTTTAACTCTTTATTTATCTCTAGCCCCTTATATGCCTCGTAAACGTATCTATAGCTAAGTAGAGCAATATTTTAATATTACTATACTAGGAGCATATTCCTCTAGTACTTAGTTCTTACCCTCCCCTATTACTAAAGAGCTTACTAATAATTAGTCTACTAAAGACTAAGCTATGTGGGATTAAAGGCTTATTAAAGGGGGTAATAAGAAAATTCTTACTACTAGGAAACGTATAGATATTAGATAGTGGTTACAAAATCCTAATACCTCGCTCCCTAGTAGAATAAAGATAGAGAAATACTACTAGGCTAATATTAAGCACGAATCCTAATTATATAAGCTTTAGGATAATTAGGTATATCGTAAGGAATACTATAATACTCGCTATAATAAGATCCTTCTAGCTTGCTATACTCTCTACTATAATAATACCTTTGAGATTTTAACTACTACTTACGAGAAATTAATATATACAAGTAAGTATAAGTACCCCTTAAATTTACTCATTTTTATACTAATTATATAATAGCCTTTAATACTACATTTAAGTACATAAGACGAATTTGGTATAGCTTATCCCGGTAACGACTATACTTAGATAAGTGCTTACTATACTTACTATAATAAGGAAAAGACTCAGAAGAATAGTAAGGGGGTAATTACACTTATCTAATCTCATTATCTTAGCGAGCGTATAGTTCTAGATTTAATGAATTTTCGTATAAGTGCCCCCTAAGTCATATGATTTACTCCTATATTCCTGTATTTCCTATATTTCGTACGTTTTTAAGCTTTTCTTACGATTTTCGCGATTCCTGTGATTCTTATGATTTTCGTAATTTCCGAACCTTTTTATTTATACTTCATTAATACTATTATTAATATTAATACTAATATATTATAGTATAATCCGGACAGAGAATACACGTGGATATAGTAATTGAAATACTACTTTTCTAAGTTCGTCTAGATCCATGGGCTTAAGGCTAAGACTATAGACGAAGCTATAGACGAGCTTATTAAATAACTAAATAATAATAAATATATCTCTATTCTAGCCTATAATAATAGGGGCGAGTTTAAGGGGAAATTAATTAAGGTTTATAAGAAGAGAGGGATAAAGATTATTCGCGAACGAGTTTATTACCCTTAATCCTAGGGCTCTATTAAGGTAGCTAATCGAGTCTTTAAGAAACAACTACGGGCCGCACGAGCGGATACTAGTATCTAATCGTGGATATAGTTACTTCCTTTAATTACATAGGTAATTAATACTATAGCTATAGTAGCCCTTCCTAAGAGAAATATACTATACGAGGTCTAGTTTAGACGAAAGCTACTTACTGATTTCCTGAACTATAAGGAGAGCGCTAGCCGTGAGGTTGAGAGTAATGAGAATAGTAGTTCTAAGAGTAGAGAGGATAGCTTATTCGTTAATAAGGAAGTAGAATAAGAGGAAGAAGCTAAGGAGATGATTTTATCTGAACTAATTAAGAGGGTTATAGAGTATATGAGAAAATAGAGGGAGAATATAGTAAAGAAAGCGAACTCTAAAGCTCTTAAGTATAATATTTAAGAGATTATAACCCTCTAGATTCTAAATTAATATAGATTCGGTACGGAAATAGCTAGAATTCCAGTCAGAGTTCTGGAAAAGACTCTAAAGGTATGTGATTTATGAGGCTTACTTTTTAAAAGCTAATTAAAATAGGGCTACTACTTAGTTACTAAGTATAGCGAGCTTACTACTCTCTAGCCATATAGTGCCCTTAATAAAATCACTTCCTAATCGACTTATCCTGATTTACCTACTACTAGTACTACCTATAAGAGGGATAAAATCACCCTCCCTAAAGCGGTAGTAAAGGAGAATAATCGTGGTTTAATTACGTTAGTTTAGAAGACTAGTAGGGTATCTGAGAGAGTAAAGAAGAGAGTAGCTAAGGAGTAAGCACGTGAGAATAGAGCTAGAGAAGGAGAATCAGGTGATTAAGTAGAGGGGAGGGCACTAAAAAGGGCTAGACGTAGTAGGAGGCATATATAGCAAAGCTTGATTTGGATATAGTATTCTAATATATACTGTTTTACTGATCCCGAGACCTCAATATTACCCGATTAGGTAATCGGAAGGCCGATTAATTAATCGGGACCCACTATGGCTTGCGAATCGTATTCCATTTCCGATTAATTAATCGGAAGGCCGATTGATTAATCGTAGCGCCCGATTCCTAAACCGCTCGTATTGACGAACGGGCGGTAGCAGACCGGCCGGGCGATGTTGCTCAGCCTCAATCGTGGCTGTCTACCTCGAACTCCGAGATCCAGCCCAGCCTTCTCGTTGCATTTTTTATAAACGACTGACGATATCGAGTATACAGTTTCAAGTGTTCAAAACTGTTTGTATAAGATGATGCTATGATATTTCTACCTTAGTTATCTCTTGCAGAGCTGCACTGGAAGATGTCTGGCCTGGAGGTCGTTGGCGCGATCGCAAGTGTTGTCCAGCTTGCTGAAGTTGTCATTTCCATCTCGAAACAATTATATGAAGTCGCTAACGCGCTATCCAACGCTCCCTCCGACATCAAGGACCTAGCGCACGACCTGGAGATGTTCCACGACGATCTCATCCTTTATGCGGACCTTGTCAATGCAAGAAATACCTCTTATTCGAAACACTTTTCTCGATTCACTGCGAAAATTATCGGTCGCTGTGCAGAAATATGTGTCAAAATCGACAAGATACTCAAGAAGTTGCGAAGCGGTAGCTTCTGGGCAAAGGTCAAATGGATATATAAGGAGAAGGAGGTTGTCAAGCTCCTGGCAAAGCTGAGGGACCTCAAGCTGAGCTTGATGGGAGTCTTGTCTATCTTGATTTCTGTCAAAACAGATCATGTGTTGGACGCTCTCGGGGTGACGACACCCAGTGTGTTCGAGTCCCCAGGGAACGAAGGGCTGTCTCCGGAGATAATCGGGGATATTGAGGAAACCAGACGGAAGTTGGCGGGTATAACTGTGAGTGGAGATTTGTCAAAGCGCGTCCAAGATACCTCAGAACAAACCAATGCATCTAAGTCTTCCTCGTCTTTGGGAACTGCAAAGACCAAGAGACTCTCTATGAGATCTACACCTAGCACCCTTGGATGGACGTCAGTTGAGAACAGACTGGAGCAATACAAGTTTGTGGTTACAGGGGCCGAAGAGCCATACTTCGAGTTACTTCCAAAAGCAGCAATTACCGCGAATACTCCCACAAGAATATATCTGGACAAGCACCAGTGAGTCGCGCCCAGAAGAACTTGATCTAGAATAGCTAATGAATATAAAAGAGACGCTGCCGAGGGAGTCTACCCCTGTATGTATCCTGGCAGCTGTCAAGGAAAGCACTCTTTCTTTGTATCAGACGGCCTCGAGCGACATTACCGAGTTGCCCATGGCGGCGTTGATTGGAGTCGAGAGACTGTATCACAAGCTAGCGCCCAGCCAGTTGCACCAGACAAGGTGGTCGATGGTGGTATCTCGGCTTTTCCCATCAGTAATCAAGCTGCGAGTCCTGAAACTGCCCTAAATCAAGTGGTAAATCCACAATTGAATGTGGACTCGATTCAGGAATCAGCATCAACACCCGTCAATCAGGCTAATGCCACCGCTTCTGTTATCATCTCCCCTACGAACGCGACCGGCGTTAAAAATCGTCCATTTGCGGGGTGCGCGCAAGAACACCAAAATTACCTTATACGGAAAGTCGCACTAATCCCTAACGCAATACCCAAAACTTTCTATAAGAGTTTTCTATAATAGAAAAATAGTATATTAATCTTTTCTAAGATTTTTATAACGATTACATTTAGGGAGAAATTACGAGACATTTATAACCGCACAGCTCTAGACTTCCTATATCCTCGCTTAGCGAGTTGAACGGATTTTAATGCCCGCCGCCTTCGTACACCGAATCGAATCATGCGACATCAGTTAGAATCGATGAGTTCTTTTCATAGTGCAGTCACCCATCAAGCTTCGAATGGCAGCTTGAGGGAAGAAACGTCAGATCAACGAGCCTTACAAATGGCTGAAATGGAGACAGGCGGTCCGCGTTTGAAAAATCCCGTGCCGACGAATGCACAGGGTCCTGCATATGAAACTTGGAGCCATGACATGATCGAATCTGCTGTCAAGCATTTTGGAATGACGAGGGAGTATGCAGAGTCTTGGGTCCGGACCTTACCTATACCTATTGGTGGAATGATGTCGGATAGAGTCGGGATTGTCTCTGGATTCCCAGCCAAAGATACTCAGCCTATTTCTGGGGAGCACGCCAACAATCTTCTTCAAAACTCTCGCACATCTAAAACGTATTCCAAGCAACCAACTGGTCCAAATTATGCACCCACAGCAGGATCACAATACGACCAATCTTTGGGCTATGCACAACCATCATTAATATCTGTAGTTGGTTCTCAGCAATACACCCCCCAGCATGCCACCGGTACTGCAAGTACATCTAGAAAATATCATCTAGAAAAGGACCGGAATAAACAACACTTGGAATGCTTGACTCGTACAAATGAGTATTTTATTCCTGGAGATGGTATTGATCGACTTGTCATCACGGCAGATATTTGTCGTTATCTTGGGAACAATGCTTTGGTACGACCTGGCACGTACGAGAACCCTCAGACCCGACAGGAGATTAAGGGCTATTTCATCTCTGCTTATCGCAACCTCACATCCGCCATGATCGAAGATCTAAAGGCAGATACTGTGCGATGGCGGTCAGAGCTAAGCGCAATCGGTTCAAAAGGACAGCCCTCTTCTGCGGGATCCAGTGGCCTCTCGCTCTCAACTCGTCAGTATTATGGACCCGCTCCAGGAGGCGTCACAAGTGCAGGCGTTGAGGGATCCTCATACCCCTCAAAAGATAGCGCTGGCTATCCAATGGGTGCCGCGTCGGTTGCTCCCACTCAACAGAGCATTGAACCAGGAGGCGTCCAATCAAACATCGACTCGGCGGATTACTACGTGGCTGGTGCTAATATGTTGGGTCCCCCCGATGCACCACCTATTTCTGTGACACATCCCAACCATACGCCTCTGAGTTCACGGTCGTCACAGCTTTGGTGGCATGCATTCCATCGACTAGAACACATGGATCGAAGGATTAGTGAGACTCTTCTGCTAAGATGGCACGACGCCGGTGCCTCGATTCCTCTCAACGATGACCCTATAGGCCAGGCAATAGCTATCAGTCGAGCCGATAGGCTGCTTATCGTCCTTGCCCTTTCAGACGACCTGCCATCCGAAGATTTTGCCAACCAGGCGGAGCTCAGTTCTAAATCTCTAGATTCTGTGATGGCTATCTCAAATATCGTCAAGGTCATGAAATCAACCTTAAATTTCAAAGTTGGGGCATTCGTCTGGGCATTGTTCTGCCAGGCTCTCGAGGCAGTAGGTGAATCCCCGTCCGATGTTAGTACCGGCTAACATTTAATAGATGGTAAGACAAGACCAACGACACTCCAAAACACGATCGGATCACATCCTCCCTCACATGGCCGAGATAGCAACCCTGCTAGCCCGCTACAATGTCATGGAAAACATCTACAACGAATGGCCGGGTTTGGGCGTAGATAAAGGCCTAACGGATTCTCTTACTCGCATGTGCGCTCTGGTCTTGTTATATATAGGCCAGCTCAAGAGGTATCGTTACAGCCATGAATCGAGCTTCGAGGAAGTTGAGGCTCTAAGAAATCTCGATGAACACATAGCCGAGATCCGAAGCGCAGATAATGAATGCCGAGGCTTTACTATCAGGACTTTTGATGAAGCGTTTTCAGATATGGTAGAGTTGATAGAAAATGATTCTAATGGGGAGGAAGAAGAGCCTGGTGCACTCATCCTAGACTCTAATACAAAGCGGGGGAGGGATCTTGCAGGAGATGATGATATGGAGGGTTCTGGTTGGTATGACTATGGCGGCATGACTGAAGCGGATTATGGTGAAGCACAAACTACAAAACGAGTAAGATTTTACTCTTAGGGCGCGTATATAAGGACAGTTACCTCTGAAACCAGAAATAAGCAGAAACTGTGAGGCACGATGTCCTCTGTTTTAATACTTGTGTTACTACTATAATAAGATAGCTATTACATGTATTCTAAGCGCTGCTCATTTTAAATAAGCTCATTGACAAAGCACTATGCCTTTATTGTTATTCGTTTCCTATGTTACACGACCTTTTCAATTTCTTCCGCTCAAACGTGTCGGAAGCTTACTCTAGCAGATCAGGCAAAACAGATTTCAGTTCAGGACCCTCAGCAAATAGAATGTGGTCCCCATTTATATAAGAGAAAATCACACTGCCGATGTACGGTCTGGGATATTTCTCCTTGCTTCGATTGTTCCTCCTCGCTTCCGTAAAACGTATCGATCGCGATGAAATGGAGTTTTGCTTTTTGTAGCATAATTTTTGTTCGTGACTCGTCCACAAGCGGATGCGGCGAGTCTACCATCATCACGAGCTCTGAAGGCTTCGACAGGAAGCAGAGCTACACTAGTTGCGGCGCGCACTGTCGTTGATCGAGAACCTCCGCGACTTCTAGGAATATTTAGAAGAGAGCGGTCATTGTCCTTCAGACACCTCAAATCACCGACTCCGTCATGCCTACTTGGTGTACATATATGCTGCTGGCTTTAGCTCATCCGCCTCGAATATTTGCGATATCAAGACGACTTTTAAGGAGGATCTCCGATACGCTGTCCGCTGGATGAACTTTATAAACGCCTTAGGTCTCGGTGCTGTCCTTGTCTGCGGTGAAGCTATTGCGAAGCTTGTGTGCGCAAGCCCTATAGTAAAAGACCTCGGGGAACAACTATAATGACCTCAACTAGCTAGCTACCAAAATCTGGCAGTGTCACACAATCGATTTCTAGGCCTTCTGTAGCATCTGCAATATAGTGATGACTGATCCCCTATAACAAAAGATACTATATATAAAGAGTTAAAAGAAGTTATTGGAGTTCTTCCGGCTTTATGCATTTTCACGTGAGAAATCTAATTAATTTTTGTTATATATCCACATCCCGAGCAGCTGGCACGCAACGGAAAGTGAGATGACTTAGTGTTGGAATAACTTCAGTAGAGGGTCGATCCTGTGACCAGCGAGGGCAACAGAGATGTTGTAGATCTTCTACAGCCTCAATTGCAGTCCTGCTGATGCGTTTCCGGAGACGTCTTTTTCGTGCATAGCGTGAGGATATTGAAATGTATCGGGGTCGATGATCTTGGGCAACAGAATCGTATTTGCCTCTTCCTCCTCCTTCATAGGCGCAAACACCCATAGCATCTAACAGATATCCACACTCTTCCACCAGCCCCGCCTGTCCCAGCTCTTCATTCCTTCAATGACGTATAGTAGGTTAACCAGGGTAGCTACGTATAGACGTCCGCGTATTGTAATCGTTGCTCGTCGCCCTTCCTCGTGGAAGAACTTCATGTGAATATCTACGTCGCCTATCTATCCGGAATAGCGTACTAATTACGACTTACGAGAGGAACACACTTACTACTACTATCGTATATCCGCCGGTCCCCCGAAAGAATTTGAAATTCGTACTCTATTATATCCTATTATTATTTTCTTATTAGAGTGAATTATCTACTCTCGAGGCGAGACGGGTTAGAAGTCGCCTAGGTAAATTATTGATATGGCGAAGTAGATATAGACTAATATAGTATAATAGTCACTATTATTAAGAAAAGGAAGAGAGTGGGAATCGATTTAACCCTGAGAATCATCTCTCGAGGAGGTCGTTTATCGATAAGCGGGTCGTTTATTATAGAGGTAGATGCCGTAGAGTAGAGTAGAAGGCTAGATTCGGAACGTGAACAGAAATCGGACGATATCGACGAGGAGGTTATAGGAGTAGTATGAATACTATCGACGAGGAGGTTATAGTAGTAGGGTAAGAATTGGACTATAGAGCAGAATTAGATATTATAGACGAGGGGTAGATTATAGAGCCAGAGGTAAAAGTCAGGTTCTGAGCCTGATCCTTAGCCTCTAGTATAGTAAAGGCTGGAATTAAAGCTAGCGGATAGATTAAATTATAAACTATAGCTAAAAAGATCACTAGAATCGAGCCAAAATCTAGCTAAAATCTAGTCCAAAATAAGTACGAGCTAAAAGTTAACTAGTATATCTAATAAGTTAGTCTAAAATTAGCTACTATATTTCGGATAAAAGAGAATATAATTTAATCACGTGATCTAACCTAACTTCATAACTCTAACTCTACTCTGCGAGAAAAAATACTTCAAATTATATAGTAAAACTATTAGTAAATTAGATCCTGATATCGCCGTTAGATAGCCTAGATTTAGAGGTATCGTTAGATACCGAATAATCGCTAAGATACCTATTAAAAATCGATAGTGAGTATTTTAACCTTTAAAACATCTCTGATCTATGACCCGGCTCGCTAGTAATATATTGAATCTTACTAATCAAAAGCGTCCCTGACTTAGGACTAATAGCAGATACGAGCGAGATCTCCCAATATCTACTTACTAAATAGTAAACAAAGTTGAGAAAAGGAGTCATAGTAACTAAGGATATAATAAATACTATTAATACTATAATTATAACTAGAGTTATCCTACCTCCTCTCTAAATAGAGCGGTATTATAGCCCACACGTATACTATACTAAGCCTCCTCCGACTATATAATTAATCCCTAGCGAACTCCTCTAGCTTCATGAAGATAAGAAGAGAAGTTCATTAATTTAGTAGACTCGATTATCGATTACAACGCAACGTAAAGAATAAGCCGAGCTAACGAATACTTTATATTTCTATACACTACTCTCACTAACACAGCTCAAGCATAGTGACTAGGTATATATAAATAATAAGATAGCAGGAGGTGGGAGGCAAGAGTCTTCGAAGGGATTTGCAGAAGACTGGGGCGAATGGGTTGGAACGCAATGCTGCAGGTCGCAATCTAAACCTAACATCTGTCTCTGCGTAGCGAGACGCACCCTGTCACGAGACGAACTTATAGTTTTGGAATCATAAATTTTTTCTTAGCAAGTCTATGAAGTTGTTACTAATATGTCACTTTCTTTAACTATTTCCCTCTAACGAGACCACTTAGTAATAGAGAAGAGACTATAGTTAATTATGCTATTAATCGTTTTAATCACGCTACTAATCGCTGCTTTAGCTATTCCCCCTTACTTAATCGCGACTATTAGAGTCTTTTCAAAATTCGGAGCACTTAGAGAAAGGTCATATAACGAAAGAATAACGTCTATCCCTGCGTGCCGAAAACCCCTGTGTGCCGAAAAAAATAGTAGGTACTTTGACTTTAAGTATCTCAACTCTATATACATATTAATATCTTAAATATTTTAGGTATAAGTCGTGTTCTATAGCTACTCCTAAATACTTTGAACCCCTTCTACTAGAAATTTATTTCGCGTCGTCACTATCACGCCTGATTTGTAAAGAGTTCCCTTTTATAGCGTAATTAAGTTCCTTTACTATAGCTCTACTATTAAGTTCTTATTACTCCTAATACTTATAAAATAGTTATATCTGAGTTTAAAGGCCTTAGTACTATCTTAGAAATCGCGATTAGCCTTATAGCTACTATAGTACACGAATTTATATAAGGTCACTACGCGATTCAGTACTAGACCTCGTACGTCTTATAATAATTATAGTAACCTAAGTTACTCCGTAATTTCACTAAAATTATTCGCTAAGCTTCTAGTACTTGTGGCTATTCAAGGCTATAGCTAACGTACGGGCCAAATTATACTATACGTGGCGGTTAGTATAAACGACTAAGACGTTCCTAATACATAGTATACTAGAAGATACTAGAAGTCTAGTAGTAATACTAAAGTACTATAAAGGTAAATGCCTCCCTTAACTCTCTATGAAATAGAGAAGAGAAGAAATAATATTATATATTAAATACGAAGCTAACTATTAAGTACTTACCTTAATCTAAGCTTTCTAAATAACTTATATCGTCTTAATATCGATATAGCTCCTTTAGAATCTAAACGTGATATATTCCCTTAATAATCGCTCGCTCGCTCTTCTCTACCTTTTATAGCCTCTCTTTCTATTAAAGTCTCTAAATCCTGAAGAACTTCCTATAAACTTTAATATATAGGATAATTAAGTCTGAAAACTTTCTTATACCCTATAAGTGCCTTCAAATATATAATTCTAGCCTTTGTGAAATTAGCTTAATGTTTAAAGAAGGAGCCTAAACCCCATAACGTGTTAAGCGTAGGGATATAAGTCGTGATATTATCTGTACTAAGCGCTGTCTTATAGCCTCGCAGCGCCCGCTCGTATATCTACTCGGCCTCGACGAGCTTACCTTAGCCGGTATAGAGGGCCCCGAGGTTATTAACTATCTCGAGCGTCGATGTGTACTCTATACCGAGCGCCTTCTCGTAGCCTCGTAGCGCCCGCTCGTACATCTACTCGGCTAAAGCGAGCTTCCCCTAGTTAGTATAGAGGTTCCCTAGGTTATTGACTATACTAAGCGTCGACGTGTACTCTATACCGAGCGCCTTCTCCTTACCTCATAGCGCCCGCTCGTATATCTGCTCGGCTAAAGCGAGCTTCCCCTAGCTAGCGTAGAGGGCCCCGAGGTTATTAACTATACTAAGTATCGACGTGTGCTCTGCGCCGAGCGCTGTCTCGTAGCCTCGCAGCGCCCGCTCGTACATCTACTCGGCCAAAGCGAGCTTCCCCTAGTTAGCGTAAAGATCACCTAAGTAATGGTATGCCTATACTATACTATTATCTAAAGCTAAGCCGTTCAAAACTATATACGAGTATCTGGCTATATACTAGAGAAGCCGTCGTTATATTAACTAGGGCCGCACAGCTTACGCTCCTAGAATATGTGAAGTAATAGACTTTACTACTACCCTAGTAAGATTATAGTTCCATTCTTGGTTCAGAACGTGAATAATCCACGAGTGAATGTACAAAAAAAAAAAAAAAAAAATACTATACCCACGTGACTCAAGTAGCTCCTGCGATAACTTATCTACTTCGACGAGCCCGTGCTCACTAAGTACCCGTATCGCTCCGTGGAAGCTTAATTCATTATTAACAAGCTCTCATATCTAGTTTAGGTCTTTGGAGTCGCTATACTAAAGGAGCTCAAACTATATATCTTAGTTATCGAAGTATACCCATAATCGAAGAAGCTAAGCCGAGAGTACGTTCCGTTACTCGACGTGCTTAAATGAAATCTACTAGGTAAAATAGAGTATTCGGTCTTCGTACGAGCTTAATTTAGGACTTATCTTCTATAGTTTTACCTATAATTTCTCGTATAAGCGAAGATAGTCTAAGAAAGATATTGCCGCTTAATTAAGGTATACTCTAGCTATTACTAGAGTAAGAGGGAACCCGTCTAATTCTTTAGTAAGCTTAACGGCATCTATATTTATATAAAGATTAGTACTACTCTTATTATATAGAACGGGGCTTATTATCTATTAATCCCTCTTTATATAATGTATTTAACAAAATCGTAAGACTATTACGCAAATCTCCTAGCTTCGTGACTTATATAAGATACCTGATCTAAACTTGTGACGACTATATAGTGATAAGTACTAAGCCTTAATATGCTTTAGGAAGATATTTCGTGATATCTACTACTACGAGATCTTAGTTACTCGCTAGTCTCGGATTGTCGTAGTTATTATATATTATTTGCTATCGCGTGTTATATAGTAGACTTAGCCACGCCTTAATAGTATTAATAACGTCGTCGAGATTCTTTATATTAATAGTACTAAGGCTACGGGCTAAGGAGTACTCTCGTAATATTTGCCTTACTATAGTAGTAAAGCTCTGCCTCAGAGAGTCTTTATCTTTAATATTAAGCTAGAATATCGCCGAGTAATTATCCTTATACTACTTTATATACGTAATAGCTAATTACGTCTTACCGATCCCGCTTAGACTATAAAGAATAATGGTATACCGGGAGCTATTACTACTTAGTACCTTATATATCTCTCTGAGCTAATCCTCTCGTGCCACGAAATATTTAATAACAGAGGCTATAGAGAGACTAAACGGGATCGAAAAGTTCTCGTATTTAATCCCTATCTGAGTTAGTAACCTCTTCTTAACTTATCTCGGATTAAATAAGAAGAGTATACCCTTTCCCTTCCTATTAATCGCCTCCTATAGCCGTCCCACTACATTCGTCCTCCCTTCGCTATAGATAAGCGGTATATAAATATTAAAGATACTAAGTAACGAGTATACTATATCTTCTTCACGAGTCGTCTAACGAGTTTCTGCCTATGACATTCGTTCGGTTAGGCTAAACTCAGCTAAAGGACTTCCTCGAAGAGCTTTACTAGGGATTCTTGTTATCTCGCAGATATATTACTCTAGGGATTTTCTATTGCCTAGAAGCTTCTAATCCTTAGAGAAGAACTCTACTAATATCGGAGTAATAAGCTCCTAAAGGGTCTAGCCTCGCGTAAACTATCTATTTATTCGTAATACCAATTCCTAAGGAAGTTACTGAGATTAGTTAGTAGTATCGACGTCCGCTCTCGGAACATCTAATAAAAAAACGTAGCACTTCGCCGTATCATAGTACCACCGGAATATAGAGTTAATAGCCTCTATGAGCTTAGTACTACTCGATTTGCCGATATAGTAACGAGATATCTTCTTATAAATCTCGCCTCTATAAGTAAGTTATTTAGGTAGTATTTTTAGTTAGGGGGTATATTAATAATAGTTATCTTTCACTACCCTAATAACGCCCTACTTACTATAGTAGTTTATCCTAACTATTATTTTCTAGATAGTCTATAAATAACGAGTAGTAAATTATCTTACTAATATCTCCCTCTTAATCTATATAGCTTCTCTATTACCTAAGGATCTAGTTCATATTTCAGATACTATTAGATACTTCGTTTACTAGAAAAATACGGAGCCTACTAGTCTTTAGGGCTTATATAGTTTCCTCTACCCTTATATAATTCAATACTATAAACAAAGTTCTATTTATATATACTATAAGCTAGCCTCTACTAATTTTTTTCAAATACTAAGTAAATAGGTTCAATATATAACCGAATTAAACTTTATTCTAACGCCTATAACAAAAATATTCTATATAAATCAAACTCTAAGTTATAGTCTTAAACTCTATATAAGTATAACTTATATAGTTAAAGAGTCTCTAAGTATACTTCTATACAAATATTTTTAGTAAATTTCTAAGATTAATAGTAACTAAAAACACTACTAGGGGAATCTACTATTAGCTACTATAAAATAGAACTAATACAATTTCAATTACTGTAATCGTTAGGCTTATTATTACTATATTAGCTATATTACTATAGCTACTATTAAGAATAAAGAGCAAGTGACCCGGAATAGACGACTAGACTATTATTATTATAATAGTATATTAGTAATTAAAGATACCTAACTAATAGCTCACTATAATATAGGGATTTGTAATCCCGCTTTCTATAATAACTATTATTTATACGTCGAAATTTATCTTTCTACCCCTATAAGTTATTAATTATTAATATAGTACTTAGTTACGTGATATAGACTTAGAAAGGATATTTGGTTTATTCTATTTAAAAATATTACACACATTCTCTATATAAGTTAATAACTAAAATAGTAATATAATTATTCTAAAAGTATATAGATATACTACTTCGACGAGGTACTTTATTTTAGGAGTCTAATAATAATACGAGTATTAATATTATATCTTTATCTTTAGATATTCCCTTAGAGAGTATTTAAAAGAATAATATACACTATTATAGTAGTAAATATTCTCTATAATACAGCTTTTATTCTTACTTCTTTATTTCAATATATTCTAGTTCACGCTACTTAGATAAAATAGGATAATATAGGTCTAACTAAGTATATTAATACAAATATAGTTAGTTAGACAAGTGCTGCTATTAATATCGTTTTAGACATTACTATTATTATCCTTCTATTACTAGAGTTAACTAGACTTATAATATTATAAGAGTAAAGGATTCATATCTTAGTAATATTTAGCCTCAGATCTCTATAAGTTTACGAATTAAAGTTATAAGACCTATACCTAATCTAGGAATTACTAGGGTTACTATTATTAGTATACTATAACTTATATCACTTATCAAGTTTATAAACTCTTAAAATATATTATATAAGCCTCTATTATACTATTAATATATAAAGACTAATTATAGAGGTAAGAGACTACGTTCCTATAGGGTATTAGAGTACTATTAAGGTTCATATTAGTGTTATCTATATATATTTACTAATAATACCTTTCTTATTTTAGAGGAAAATACTAGCTACGAGACAAAATAATATAGCTATGTTACTAGAACTAGTTATTCGAACTACTCGTAAACTAAAGAATTATAATTCGGACATCCTACTACTTCTAAAGGTAATAAGCGTATATAAGTACAGAGTTAATTATTAATATTAATTCTCTTAATTAGTATATTATTAGTAAGATAAGGAAAACCTTATTTTATTTATAGTCTCTAAATTAGTTCTTATTAAGATAACTATAAAGGACAACTTAATATCTAGCTATAAATACTAAGGACTATACTCTTATATCACGAAGTTCTTCTTTATTCTTAAGCCTTTATTAAGATACTTTTTAATAAAGGTAAGAAATATATTACTATATATACTCGTTATTATATTAAGATCTTCTCGTAAGGATATAATTAACCCCAAATAGTAAGAAGCAAAAGTAAGAGAAAGAAAAAATTAAATTCGATTAATGAGATTACACCTTATAGAAAGCATAATAGCTGAGACCTAGCTAAGAAGCTCTTAGAGCTCTAAAGTATATAGGGTAGAAACTATTATATCTATACTCTAGTAGCTTTATAAGCTAGCCTCTTCTTCGTCCTATATATCTAATAACTAATTTCATCCGGGTTAGAAGTATGTTATTAAGAGCCACGACTAGATCGAACTATTAAGTAATAAACTATAGAATAGAGTAATATTACACGTAAATAATATAACTGAGAATAGGTATTAGACACACGAGTATCCTATAGAACAAGTTTTATTTAATACTATTGAATTATAGATTTAATTCCGGATATATTCGATTATAGTACTAATACT
This sequence comes from Hyaloscypha finlandica, assembly GCA_021399475.1. Lineage (NCBI taxonomy): Eukaryota > Fungi > Ascomycota > Leotiomycetes > Helotiales > Hyaloscyphaceae > Hyaloscypha > Hyaloscypha finlandica. The sequence continues at coordinate 82,900 of JAJTUR010000176.1, forward strand.
TAGAACGAATAAAATACGTCTCTTTTATTATTTATAATAAGAAAACTCGAGATAATTAATAATATCTTTACCTAGTATTATTATATTAAAAACATAAAACTTAAAGAAGCTTTAAGTAGAATTAATTAATAAGGCTCTATTCGCCCGAGTTACTAAACCTATACTACTACTAGGAATAGATAACGCTAGAAAGACTAGTAAGAAACTTCAGATTAGGTTATATTAAAGCTATAAGAGACAAAGAAACCGTTACTCTAGCTAGAGTCAAAGCGTTATTTATCTCTTACGAGTATTTAGAGGCCTATTTTCTATATTAGATAACCTATTAAGATACTAGGCACGATTAGGTTCATTCTACTCGATTCCCTTAGGCTAAGCTAATTTAATACTAATGAAAATAATAAATTACACTATAAAGTCGCTAAACTCGAGGCTACTAATACGATTTCCGAAGATTACGTAAAAGAGGTATAGAAAAAGGCATAGAGGAGAATAGCGTAAGTAATAGTAAAGATAGCTAAGAGATTAGTGATATTACTAGAATTATGTAGCTTATTGGCCTCGACCTTAATATTATCGTATAGATCTAGTATAGGAGAAAAGTACCCTAGATTAAGGATAAGCTTATAGTAATAAAGTTGAGATTTGCCTAGGATCTCATCTAGAGTAATAGAGGCTAGATAATGATAATAACTAGAAAATTTAAGCTATAATAAATCTAGTATAGTAGAGTATAGATTATAAGTAAGCCTAAGGTAATTAATTTAAGGTCGTATAATATAATCTAGAGCGAGAAAGCCTAGAGGATATAGGTAATAGCTATAAAACTAGCCTTAGGTAACTTATCGACTTTAACCTTCCTATTATTAATATAAGTCTAGCTTAGAGTTAAGAGAGTATAGAATATAACGAAGCCTGAGACGATTATATAGACATTGTGAGATGTAACCCAGAACGAGATAAAGTAATAATTATTAGAAGGCGTTAGGTACACATTTAATCCACGGAGTATATAGAGTATAAAGAGTATAGAGAGAGGTATAGAGAGGACTATAAGGGCGAAATCGATAGACGTAGGGCGATATAAGATATAATAAGTACTAAAAATTCTAACGAGTATTAGTATAAAGGGCTTGTACTAATTAATAACAGATATGTCTAAAGCTATAGTTATTAATGAGAGTCTATAATAGAAGGCTAGTGTTTTTAGCTAGCTTTCGAGAGTATATAGTAAGGCTAAGTTCAATAGATGAAGAGAAGAAGAGAAGGAAGGGTTCGAAGTTATTATAGTTAAAGATATTATAGAAGAGTCGAAGTTATTACTAAGAGATACTATATAATTAAGAAAGGCTTTAAGTAGCGAGCTTTTAATACTATTAAGGATCTCTATACTAGAATATAATAGTACTAGAAGAGTTCACTTACTCATATCCTTCTTTCCTTACTAAAAATTATACGATTTTTAGAAAGTACTCTGAAAATTCTTAAAACTTCATATATTACTAAAAATTTATTACTAATTCCGAATATTAGCTTAGTTTTCTCAAATTATATTATTATTATAACAAAGTTATACTTTAAGTAGTTAGTAGGTGAATTCTTCTAGATACTCTAACCTTACGGTTAGCGCTTCTACCTCGAAGTACTAGGAATTAACTAATATACTATACCTAGTATTAATAATATCCTTATATTTATATCTATAAGTAGGATTAGTACTAGGTAAGATTAGTTACCTAAATTCGGCTAAGGCACTAAACTATACTCTCCTTTCTCCCTTATATCGAAAGTCTAGTATAACTACTAACCCTATTAATAAAAACTAGACTATAATAATTATTAACTATATACTATATACTATTTACCTTATTTCTATACCATTTCGTATCTTCTCTCGAGTTAGTTCACGTGACGACTGTTTTTCAAGTCTAATATTTTTACTAGTCACAGATATTAGTAATAACTATATAGCCTTTTTACTAATCGAAATATTACTAGATAAGTTATATAAACGAAGGTAAAAGGAGCAACTAAAGGCTCTAAGATAAATGTTATTAAAGAGAGTCGTTAATTAATAACGAACTAATGAGCTTACTATTATAAGTCTGTGTTTTTAGCGAGTAATTTTCCCTATTAACCTTCACTCTCATACCTCCCGCAACCCCCCCTCTTGATTTTACCTACTAACTAGGGGATGAAATCCTTACTAAATACAAGGAAGCGATACGCTAGCTCTATAGCTTTACTAAGATACTAGTTAAGCTACTCATAACACGATATAAGCTTAGAAGGAGTATAATTAATAGGATTTTGGAATATGATACGCCCGAGCACTCGTGTATTACTCGTATTAAGAGACCCTCTCTTCTCACAGATTAATAAGTCGACGAGATTATCGAATACACGTCTAGTTCATAGGATTACCGAGTCTTGAACTTCGGCCTCCTTTATAACGAATTACAGCTTGAATACTCTATAAAGACACTTGAGTATAGGCTCAAATAACGAGGCTATTTCCGGTATATCGTATACCAAAAGCCTTACCTTATAGCAGACCAAGTAGTCGCACGATTACTCTAGGCGATTAACACATATTCTAGATAACGGAGTAGCTAAAGGTCCTCTAGCCTAATAAGGTTATATTCTTAGTAAGAGGCGGATAGTGAAAGAGAGGGTAACGAGAAATAAGGACAGAGGACGCACCTAACTTATATATAATACTAGTTTCACTGGGTAGTATAGTTCCTATTAATACGTGAGGAGCTATTAGATATAGCTATAAGAGCCTATTAATATTTGTCTATAGTTCTAGTAAGAAAGGAGCCTTTACTTAAGTCATTACCTCTACTAAATACTCTCACGTATTTAGCGATTCTTAAAGCTTTTGCCGTAATTACTCACCTCCTTCGCCCTCCGCCAGCCCTTATTTATAGAAGATATAACTCTACTCACGGCTATAAGTCTATTCGTAATTACTATACTCGATATCACATAGAGTATAGTATTATATTAATACTTCACTCGTCGATAAGCCCTAATATAAACCTAATTAAGAAGTATTAGAGGAGAATTAAGTAAGTATTATATAGACAATACTACTAACCACTATAGTAACTAAGATAGAAATAATAGTCTTAGAAGAGTAGGAGCGTATACTACAGGAATAGATAAATGAGCTAGTTTTAAAGTAAGAATATTAGGTTAGTATACTTATATAACGCTATAAGTAATTAACTCCTAATTAAATACTAGTTATAAATATTATAATAGTAAGGTATAAGTATTATACACTAAAAACACAGACTTATAATAGTAGGCTCGTAAGCGAATTAGGCTAGATTAGTGTATTAACTACTAGGGTAATCGTTTCCCTTTAATAGAAGTCGGCTCGCTTTTACTATTTACTAGTGTATAAAAAAATTAATTAGATTAATTAATTAATTCATAAATATTCATAAATAGCGTGAATAGAATTTAATTAACGTGATACTTATGTAATATAATTAGATTAGAATAATTAATTATGATTATTCATAAATACTTTAATTAATGTACACGTGATCTCAGCACGTGATAGGCTAGCCTAATTAAGTAAGGTTCTTGCTCTAGTACTACCTTAGCGAGCTTTTCTCTCTAGGAGCAAGGTAGTACTAGAGCTAGATCCTTACCTAATTAGGTTAGCCTATCACGTGCCGAGGTCACGTGTACATTAATCAAGGTATTCATGAATATTCATAATTAGCTTAATTAATTCGTGAACAGAATATAATTAATGAGAAAATTTCATAAATAGATTAGATTAATAGCTATTAATCTAATCTAATCTATTCATTTCTCACACTACTATTTACTACTAGAAAATGAATTATACCTTCTTACGATATCATATTTGCCTTCCCTATAAAGGCCTACTTCTCATAGATAAAAGGCTATACGAGTATTAATAAGAGTAATCTCAAAGCACTCATAGCTATATATAGTTATACGCTTATATTACTATAAAACAAACTCTCAAATTAGTAGGATTCTATAACTCTCAAAGACTATAATAAGCTCTAGTAAAGCACTAAAAGAATTCGATAAAAAGGACTAAATTTCGACGAAAAGGAATAACTAAATAAATCCGTAGGTCCGATAATAGTAATAAAGTAAGGGCTTAAATTATATCTAAAGTCCCGTGATAGATAGTAAGAAGACGCTTACTACGAGCCTCTATAGCTAGTCTTAATATTTATTAGCCTTATATATATGCTCCTATTCTTATATATTATTTCTAAGAATAGAGTAAAGAATCTAATAACTGAAAGAAGAGCGAAACTCGTCTAGTATATAGAGCGAAACAAGGATTCGCTCCTATATCCATATTTTAGAGTAAAGCGACTAAACTTAAGCTTTATAATAATAGTATATAATCCTTTCTAAGGCTCTCTTTATTTACTAAGGCTCACCTCCCTACTAGTTTAAGGCCTTCCTAAGCACTAATAGCTATAAGAGAAATATTATAATAAGTGAGTAAGTAGCCCTATATAGTAGTATATACTTACTCCGATATCTAATACCTCTCCCTCTAGGTATGATCTTAATCTCTTAAGAAGTAATACTAAGTAATAGCCTTATAGTTATACTCAGTTATATAATATCTCTACTACTATAATAGAACGAGTAAGGAGTGTTTTGTGAAGTTACGCTATACGATACTAGCCTCTATCATATATTAGCTACTAAGATTTCGAGAGACTAGCTACTAGAATAACTATAAGTCGCACTAGCGTACTAGAAAAGTACCTTATTATATAAAGGATTCGCCTCTGACTATTCTAGAGTATTATATTCACTATCTCTACCTTAGACTCTACTAGTTTCTGAAAAACTATTCTATAATATCTAGGTATATTTCGAAAACACTTATTGAAATATGATTTTAGACGACTATAGGACCCTCCTTACACTAAATAGCGCCAAGTTATATAATAACTTATATAACGATTTCGACTCATACTACTTTACTACTACTATACTTAAAGAAAAGGGATTATATATCGAGTTTCGCTATATACTTTCTAAAGCCTTTACTCTTATTAAATAAATCCTTCGAGCTAAGTATCCTCGAACCCTAGCCTACTTTCTCGAAGTATTTATTTACCTTATATAAACCGGGCTCCCTGAAGTAACTTCCTCTCTCTATAGCTTCATTAAAGAAATATCTGTAATAGTTACTAGAGAGGAGTATCCTTAGAGTTAAATATATTAGCTTCTTAGTGAACTTAACTCAGAATCTCTTAGCTAGCTATAGTACAAATTTGGAAATATACTACTAATACTTTTAATAGTGAACTTAGAATATTTAGTCGACTCGCTATATTATTTATCTCAATTATATAAAGCGTATATATAGATTAGAATTATCCTAAAGAAGAATAGCTTCTTTGAGATCTCCTTACTTAATTCGAAGGCATTCTTACCCCTTACCCCAGAGTAATACTTAACCTAGTATATAATTTAAATAAATAAGGATATATAGCGAAGTAGAGGGGATATACAAAAGTCTTTTACTACTTTAAGAAATAAGATATCAGATAATAGAATTTCTGAAAATCATTTCTGTAGTTAATTTAACTAAGGAAGACTCTAGTATAGAGTAGCTATATAAATAGTATATGAATAATTGTAGATTAGTAGGGAAAAAATATTCTTAGGTCCCTAATTCATGAATATTCTAGAGGGTTAGCTTCGAGGTTAGGGCTAAGAGAGGAACTAATATATATAGGAGAAATAAAGAGTTAATAGGAAGATAAATTAACGAGTAGCTTAATAAGGTATAAGGCTTACTTTATTAAGATAATATTAGAAGAACCTGAATTATATATACCTTACTAGAAGGAATTAATTTAATAATAACTAGTCCTTATAGGTAGTTATATATTTATATTACTTTCTATTATCTTATTTAGTAACTAAGAAAGCTATACTAAAGGTAAGGTATACCCAAAATATTTCCCCTTATAAATATTATTCTTTTCCTATATAGTATATTAACTTTAACTCACTATATACCTTTACCTTTATTTCTTCTCTAGGGGATTAATTATTGCTCTACTTTCTATAAGCACTAGTTCATTAACTCTATTTATAGTATATTAACCTATATCTAAGTCTTTAAGCTCCTAGTACTCATATCGAGTTCTAAACCTGATTTATTAGTAAAATCGCTTTTTTTATACAATAATATACCCCGAACTCACTACAACTTCTATAGTATAACTAAGGCTAAGCTAAGGGGTTTTATTATATCCTACTATTTATTATATTATAAACTAAAAGTTATTCACGTATTATACCTATAGTATAATACTAATATACCTTCTTTAACTAAAGTATGTAGAAATAGGAATTAAAGTAGGGCCCTTAGTCGTTCCCTCTAGTAACTATTATATATACGAAGATATTATCTCTAATCTAGAAGAGGGATATATTAGAAAGCTATAAGTAAATAAAAGGGGTTATTATAATATCCCTTATATACCCCTTTATTATACTTAGAAGTATTTATAAACTAGTTAATTTGCTTTACTTAATAGGGTTATAGTCGGGATTATATATTATACGATATTTAATTATACGAATCTAGGAAATATAAAGTTAATAAGGAATTATAATAAGGTAAGAGCTAGGACCTAAAGGTAAAGTTACTTATATATGACCTACTCTAGGCTAGACTCTAGAGGCTAAAAGGTAAATTCTAAAGTATTAATATCTATATATACCTATAATCTAGTTATAAGAATAGATAACTATTATTCCTAAGACTAGTTATTAGAATTATATAATATCTTATTAAGTAAGGTAATCTATACCTTTTACAGAGTATAATAAGTCCGAGTAAGTTATTAATCACTAGCTCTATATATTATACCTTATAAAAGAAGTTACTCACTATAATATATAGATGCCCTTACTATTATAATTACTAAAGATAGTTACGATAGATTAATATCGATAATGGAGTAATTACCTAAAGAGGGTAGATTAGTTATTAGAGATATTTGGTATAACTAATCTCCTAAGAACTATAAGGTCTAGTTTCTCGATATCTAAGATCTTCTAATAAAGTCTATTATAAGTAGGTTAGCCTCGCTCTTAATAGATTCTTCCTATAAGTATTAATAGTATCTTTATATACCCTAATACTAGTAACTATATACGTATTAGAGATCTAGATAATCCTGAATTTGCTATCCTCCCTAACTCTCAAAGCCGCCTAATCTAAGCTTAGCTTAGCCCTACTATAGAGTACGCTTAGTCTTATAACTAGTACCTTTAGCTAAGTATTAAGTTAGAGTAATAATTATATAAGAGCCTATTATAGTCGTGAGTTAATAGTATCTATACTAAAGAGAATATCTACCTCTATTATAGCCTAGTAATTATACTAGAAACGCGCTTTTAGTACCTAATTCGCTAAGTCGACTCTCTATAAATAACCTAAGCTAGGTTAAGAGGCGACTAGCTAATACTAATATCTATAATACTAGGTCCTTAGCTATAAGCTTTTCCTTATTCACTAGCGCTATATATAGCTATATATTCTACTAAGATATATATTAGTAGAGGTCTATCTCTATATAGTACTACTATATTCGCGGGTCTAGTTCATAAGTAGAAGGAGGAACTATTAGAGAGATATATATAGTTAGATCTATAATAACTAAGTAAGTAATAATAGCTATAGTATAAGGAGTAGACGACGTTACTATTTTAGAGAAGAAGTCTCTAAGAGTATAAAGTATTATAGCTAGTAAGATAACTATTACTAAAGTAAGCTTAATATAGATATTTATTATTATTTCATTGTTTTATATACTAAGAAACGTGATATTAGCTATAAACACGTAATTAGAAGACTAATCCTATTTATACTTAGCTTATACTATCTTACCCGCTTCTTATATATAGCTATAAAGGTATTTAGAAGTAAGCCTAAGTATTACCCTTAATTAATTAAGTCTAAGAGTTATAAGTTCTATTAAAATAGTCTAACTTAATTCTATTAAGAAATACTCGAAGATACAAATAATATAAAAGGTGAATTATATAAAAGTGAATTATATAAGGGAAGAGGGGGTAATAGGAGTAGGGACCTAATAACTACTATACCTCCTCTAAAGTTTTCTCGATTTTTCAAAGTCTTTAGAAAATTCCGAAAACTTTCTATATTATAGAAAATACTCGAAATATTATAAATATCGTATTAATTCTTTATAGTTATAGTATTAAGGTCTCTAAAATTCAAGTTAAGTTATTAAGGGGTATAGGTAATAATTCCTTCTATAAGTAAGGAGTAATTACCTGAAATTTCTCTATATTAAAATATTTAAAGTTTCTAAGATATCTAATACTTATTTATCTTCCTTTTTAAGGTACCTAGACTCTTCTATTATTAGGAATTCTTTTAGTATATAGAAAGAATTCTTTACTAGGGTATATAAGACTAGGGTAAGAGTAGAAATATTAAAAGTATAAAATTACTCAAAAAGTAACTTAGTTATTTAAACTCATTTTTACCTCCTTTTTATATTAGTAAGACTAGCCTCACTCGTAGCCTTTTACTATACCTCTAAAATATTCTAGTTATTAGTGAGACAAAATATAAACTAGTAAGTAAGATCAAGGAGGACTACTTTAATAAGATTAGCTCTTTACTAAAACTTTATATTATCCTTATATATTTTTAGGCTATAAACTAAGATCTAAATACTAATTAGCTTTATATTATTATAGATTACTCTCTTAGTTATATAATATAAATACCTCCAAATATTATTAATAATTCAAAATCACTATTACCTTCTTCTCTACTTTTACTTTAACTCTTTTTTCTTAAATATCTCTATCTAGTCCTTTACCTCAAGTAACGCCTTCCTTATCTCCTTCTTCTACTTTAATAAAAACCCCTAGATCTTAGCTAGAGAGAATACACGATCCGGAATTTTCTTTATAAATTCTTTTACTATTTAACTTAACTCCTCTATAATTAACTCCTCCTTTATACTATATTTAGTAATACTATTAGTAAGGATACTAGTAGTAGTTCTATTAGAGTTAGGGACATCCTTTACTTTCGTTA